>JAYMTL010000180.1:0-29576 GCA_036897445.1 Pelargonium tetragonum | reverse complement strand
TTTTTGGAATTTCTAGCTTCTTTTTATTAGTAACCCTATATTTGTTTGATCTAACCTAAGGAACTCCTTCAAGGTAAGGGGCAGGCTCGTATATAAAATTGAATACTGATCAAGAATTGCTAGTCTAGTTGTTTAGCAGTTAAATGTTATACGTCATTAAAAAGCGGGACAAATTTCAAGGTATAACCTATGTCATCAAGCTGAACTTTTCTTTTAAAAATTTTCCAGGACTGAGAGTAACAGAGGAGCTTGTGTGAAGTGGTTATAAAATGCATAAGCCTGAGGAAGAAAACTTGTTAAATACTAAATTAGAAAAGGAAGTTTTTGGTTTGCCTTGTGTTCAACTGCTTGAGAGCTTACTTTGAAACTAAAAAGGAATGGCTCATGAAAAGGGTTTAATTTAATTGCTCGAGTCAAAATTTGTGTGTTATCCTATATCCGATTAAGCCGCTTTTCTACCATAAGTAAATACTTTACTTTATTACTAAGATATTATAAGAATAAAGAATTAAAAAGCCTGAAAGCTCTAATATTTCCTGCTATAAATCAGCTGAACTAGACGTTGGGAGTTCCCTGTTATTAACCAAAGTGCAGAGACTTTCGTTTCATCAGGACTTGGTACCTGTTCGATGTAAAATAAAGTATTGAAACTATTTGAATAGGATTTAGGTAGCAGCTCGCTTAAAAAGTCAAACCTGAATTGACAAAGTGCATTTTTCTATATAAACGAAAAATTCAATAATATAGGGAAAAATATCCTATAAAGGAGTCCCAAAAACCCTCGTTATAACGCAGTAAAAGACTACCAAAAGTACGTAGGTATACTATATGAGCCTAATTTACGTCCTATATGATTTTTCTTAGAAGAAGCAAGGAATATTCAATAAAATTTAGAGAAATTGTGAGGAGTTCCCGATAGCTAGAGGTGGATAAAAAGAAAGAGTGTACCCTATTGGGACTTTGGACTTGAGGTTATTCGTTTGGTTGTAGTAAGGTAAAAGTCTTGTTCGTTACAGAGTTATGAAATAAGCGAACCTTTGCCTGAATTCTTCGGAAGTGAAAGGCTAGCTATGGAAAGTGCTTCTTTTATCTTAGGGTTGCCCTTGTAATAGTAATGGGTTGTGAATAAGCTAAAAACTTTTTAGTTAAGGGGCTCTGCTTTTTGTAGTTTTCTTTTATCCCTGACTTCCTTGAAAAACTTTATAATAAAAGTGTTACTTGAGTGCTTATATAGATCAAGATCTCTTATTGCTTTTTAGACTGTCGGCTAATTTTAGCTTTAAAAAAGCGGGCCTAACTCTAGGGGAGTCATGCTAGATCGAACCCGGGACTTTCTTTGTAATTCTGATCTGAATTGATTTTAGCTTATATGAGGAAGTAGCAGCCTAAAAAATCGGTAGAGGAAACGGTCTCTCATTTTTTCAATTGCTTTGGTTTGAATTGGAATAACCCTCTTTTCGTTCGGTAATCAGGATGGCTTAAGGAGCCCTCTGCTATGCGAATTGCGGGATTTTATGTTACTTTTAAGTTTATTATAAGGAAACTTTTGAACACTAGAATCTATTAAACTATATAATAAAAATCTTACTCGATTTGAGACCTATGACAAGGCAAAAAAGTTACCCGAGAACTTTAAGATTGACTCTTTACTCTTATGATAAAAAATGCCCTTATCAAATTTTATTTACAGGGAGTATTCTTCGATTGTAGCAAGAGTCCTTTTAAGATTTTTAACTATAAAGTTTGAATTTTATGTTCTATATTCCCACCATACGCCGGGCTGTAAAAGACTCGCAGTATAGCATAAAAACTAAAGCGCTTATCCAAATACCGGGCAACCCGGTTACCGAGAAATTTTAGCCAAGGAAATTCCAAATCTCTTACAAAAAACCAATGCCATATAAAAAACTCTTTTGTTATGCTAGAATCCGGACTAAATTTGTCTTTTAAGAAATTTTAAGAGTTCTGTTCTCTCCTTACCCAACTATATCGGATAATTAAACACCTTATAATTTGTATTTTCTTTTCTCAAAAAAAAGATGCTTTTTTTCTATTATAGAGCGCCACTATTTGCAATGAATAAAAACCGAGCTTTCATTTACAAGTATCTCGAGGGTTCGAATCTAAACAACGAATATACTATGAATATCTTGGAGTTTTGGGGTTTTAGAATCGTGGATTTCTTTTATTAAAGTCTTCTCTGAATAAACTAAAAATATAAGTGCAACTACAAGAATTTCCGTTTATTTTATACCGAACTTTTTCAAGTAATTCTTAACCTCCGAGGGCGTGTGTTGTTATTTGTACTCGGTTTACATATTTATTTAGACCCTGTTTTTAAAGGGTTCTCTTATATCTTGTTATGTGTTACTTGGAAAACTTCTAGACAAGAATGCAAAGGGCTCTTATTTCGGTATTAGGTATTATACTTCCAAGGAATTTGGCATCATCATAAGCAAAAAGGCTTTTAAGATACTTTAGAAAAATAAGGGGTTGTGGGGTTCCCCGATAGATTAAAGGAGAGAATTCCTGCAAATAGAGTATACTTCGAAAGTCGATAAAGGACTAATGACCTACTATATAAAGATCGCTTTCAATGGATTCCTTTTATATAAACGAACATATAGAATCTAAACCTTTTGGCATAGAATTTTCGTATTAGTTTTAGTTTAGCTGGGATTTTACTACAGGAATTAGGCACTCTGAATATGGGGAATCTGTCTCTTAATTAAAGGATACCTATTTGAAATATTAATAATTACTAATGAGATTTTTTTCTATTTTCTATTTTATATTTTACGTACCCGGAGTCAACATACATAACAAAATTTCAGGCTTATAGTATCTTATGGATCTTCCTAAATCAATTTGTAATCGTGCATAAGAAGAGGACCCTAGAATTACGAATAGAATGAAAACTCTGCAGAATGAAAGCACCCATTTGTAAACTATTCTAACACTGAATTGTTGACCCCTTTCTGTTCGCGGTTTACTAGGATTTATAGTATGACATTGAGCCTAGCATAGTGATTTTTTTCTTTCAAAGTTTGTCCAGGGTATTCGCCTTAACTCTTTTTTTTAAGTAACGAGGGGACTCACTAAAGAAATTCAATATGAACACCTTTGTCTTTGTTCGGTATATTTTTTATTAAGATAAGAAAAGGTTCTTCTTAACTGTCCAATAGAGTATAAACGTAACAGTTACACGTCGGATTCATACGCCCTTTAGAAATGAGACCCAGTACTTCTGACATTTTATGACTCACGCGGTCCTTTACTTTTTAGCTACCTCGGTAATGGGACTCCTCAATGACATCCATTCTTTGGTAAAACAAAACTAGTTAACAACGAATTCTTTATGAAAAAGAAGTTGCTGAATAATGGCGAGCTGATGTTCAACTTGAGAATGAGGAAAAGCATTTAACAAGATCCTAGAAGTCTTGTATATGTAGATTTTAATTAACAACAAAAAGCTCCCCTATTTGAGTTAGGATAAGCAAGATAAGACCCGCACAGCTGCGTTTGCCCAGATCCGGAAACTTTCTCTATAAACTGCAAATATCAGGAACACTCATATTACTCTTATCTAAAACTTGTCCTGTTTTTCTTTTTTCTGGATATTCCAGGGGCATTTTTGTTATATAAATTTCGATTCCTTAAGTTACCTTTTTTGTGGCATTCAAAATATTATAAAGTATTTGCTCTGATAGGGATCCAGAGCTAAAGGTGTTCTTTTTGTAAAAGAAAAATCGCAAGTTGACCGGATGTTTGAGATTACACCCCAAGCAATACACGTATTTCACTCAGGACTCCCTTGGTATTAAATAAAACTAATCAAAGTTCCAAATTTCTTAGGCTTCCTATAAATAAGATTTTTTTCAATTCGAATTATCCATATCTTATTCTAAGTCATTTTTATTATTGTTATGCTTTAGTGGTGTAGATTGCTTTTTTAGTTTTTTTGAGTCTCTCTTAACCTATGAATTATCCGCATCGAGGAGCAACTTCATTAAAAATATATTGCAATTAAAAGGACTAACTGCTTTAATCACTTGAACAAGCATCCTTTAGAAATGAGCTTTTTTAAGCATTTTTACTTAATTACAAAAGGGAATAATAGTAGCTACGGGTATAGGTTATTGGAAGAGTATATCGAGTAAGATAGAGGTTAAGACGTAAGTCAATGAAAACAGGAGGGCTATTCAAAGTATTCAAAACTTCCTACTAAAAAAATTTAAGGGAATAAGGAGTTCGAAGAACTGGGTTTCGTTTTGACCAAGCGCGGGTTAACCTTTGAGTGCTCGAGTAAGCAGCAATTACAGGTTTTACTGAACAGGGTAGAATGAAACTAAGTCAGGAGCTTTAATCTTAAAAACCCTTTAGTAGAGGCTGGATTTTTGGAATTTATAACGGACCAAAGGACATAAGATAAATAAGCCCCTGAAAAATGCACTTTTTTATGAAGTACTTTAAAAAGTTATAACCAAAAAGGATTAGCAAAAACTCATAAAAAAGGGAACAAAGTTGTTCTTATTGTCAAAGGGTATAATGCAAATTAATATTGTGGAATACAAGGACATCTGGCAGCGACTCATAAAGTGGACAAGGTAATAGTGAGTATATGTTTTTACTGGAGCCTTTAAAATCTATAGGGATTCCTATTAATTCTGCGAATCCTAAATACTTTTTATTTGCTGCTTTATAAAATGACAATGAGTTCAATGCAAAACAAATAAATATACAAGCCCTTCCTTTTCCTGGGCTCCTTTTTAGGGGTAGTAAAGTAGCTCTAGTTACACCCAGGATTTCCTAAAAATTAGGGTTTGAGGATTAATATAATTATAGAATACCAAAGAGTTTTCAAAGCGTGCGCCTTATTTAGGACTTGTAAATGCCTTGGCTTTTTGCCGGCTATTCACTTCTAAATGTGAATTTTGGATTTAATAGCTTAAAAACCTTTTAACCTCACGATGCTCTTTTTCCTTTGCTATATATCCGGGATATTGAAAAACTCTTAAGGACTTTTATACTATTTCCCTAGGACCTTAAACTTGAAACAGGCTCTGTATCTTAGTTTTACTATTCATAATACCTTGTTCCGTTATTCACAAGAGCCTAATTCTTTTTATTACTTGCTTTCCTATTTTCTTAAGAACTATGTCTATTCTACCTGTTTTATCGGCTATACTCTTCCTATGGTTTAGTATTCCCTAGCTTATAACCTGATGCTTTCTTATAAGTATTGTAGCTATTTACCTGTCTTAATTGTACCGAGGAAATCCTATATTCTTTTTAAGCCTATTTTATATTTCCTTATACGTTTAAAAAAAGTTTTATGATTGTTAATAAAATAGATACTAGTTTATATATGGAATTAAGTATATTGTAAATATCTAATTTTTACTTGTTCAGTATAAGTTCTATTAATCTATTAGAGAGTTTATTTATAGTTAGAAATTTTATTATATTAGTAGGTGTATACCTCCCGCCCCTTGGTTACTGACACGGGAGAGAACCCTGGAGTGAATAGAGAGCATTACTCTTCCCAACTAAAGCTTTGCGGAGGGCGGGTAATGCCATATATAGTTTAATGAATAGATATACCACACATTATTTATATAATAAAACCCAACTTCTTCTTTGGGTTGTTCTGCAAACCTTTATTAGTCTTTGTAGCTATACCAGTTTTTATATTAGAAGGAAGTTGGAGTTGGAGAAGAGAAATACCCATGGGAGTAGGAGCTTTCTTAGGAAGAGATACTCTGGGATGGTGCTGTTGTAGCTAGGAAGTCCTCCTTATTGAAATAGAGTTCCTAGCTGCAAAACTTTTATAAGGAGAAACCACAAAAAAGAAAAATATTCTTATCTTTTTTGTAACAGCTTAGCTCATTGTATTTAAATAAAAGGCTGCTGTGTAAATAAAGTATTAGCATAGAACTGCTAAAATTTCGTTAAGTACAATTTAGAGAAGGTCAATCAATCAAAAAAAAGAAAGGGATTTACTTTGTATTAGGAATGCCTGAGTCCCCGGAAGGCTTATTTAGTAAAAAGTCATGGTTGTTGTAAATATGAAACCCGAGAAAGTAGGAAGTATAGCGTAAAAGGCTTTATAGTAGATAGAACCCTCTCAAGTTTAACTAACAAGAAAGAACTTTTTTATAAGAGCATCCGCTCAAAATCTAGCAAACTTAGAAGTTTGCCTGACTTTTCTTTATTAGTAATCCCTGTTTTGAGGTATAATATTACCCTAACCTTACCTCCAGGTATTTTGCGGACTAGTAAACTCTAACCGAATTGAAGGGTTCTGATACACACTTTGCGTCACGGGAATCTTTTAAGAGTAACCTGATATTTATAGGCCTGAAACGTAGCCTTAATTTTATACAACAAGATTGAAGAGCAATTTCTCCGGGGGTTCTTTCCTTGTGTAAAAAGGTTATCACTCATCTACAAGCATGCAATCAAATCCTTATAATACCAAAAAATCTTATTAGAATTCTTACAATAATCGAGAGTTAATCCTTTCACCAGGAACCCCGACTCGTTATAAATTTTAAGTAAGGGGGAATTTGCCTTTTGGTTGACTAGCAGTATGCCACGTTAAATAGGGATGCTACAACAAAGCTACGGTAAGCTCTATTATCTAGCAGATTTTGAAGAGACTTAGTCTGAATTATATCTATAAAATTGCACTTATTCTATTCTCAAGATATCCTTTTTATCTTATAAACCAAGTATGCTTCATATCCGCGAAAATCTCTTTGGCGGGAACTCCCCCCTTTTTACCGTATCCAGTGGAATCCCCAGTTCTATCTAAGTGTATTTTGGTCGGGCTTCCGTAGTAACTAAATACTTGTAAGAGTCTTTCCAGCTAATTTCTCGTTTTTTGCTCATGACTTGAAGGGAAACCCAATAAAGTTAAGTTGGCTAATTTAATAAAGTACCTATTGAAGGTGAATACACAAAAAGAAAGAGGCGTGCACTAAAGAAATCTAACTCTAAATTAACCAGACCCAGGTTTCTTAAATTAAAGGGGATAAAACTGTATTGACACTCACTTTACTCTACATTATCTTTTTACCCAGGGAACTTCTCAAGTATAAAGTATATATTACTGTCCATAAAGGAGATTCCTATATAGGAATCTCTTTAGGGTAGATCATAAGGGGGCTCTTTGAAAACTCTCTAACAAAAAAAGTGAAACTTCTGTTAATACGAAAACACTTATGCTTATAATGTATTATATTATATATAGAGTTAAAATTATAACAGGACTTTACCCTTTTCGTATAGGTAGGGAAGTATCCTTTTTAAGAATTTACAGAGATCCTTATTTTGTTCTAAAGTATTTACTTTCGTAATGTTTTTATAATTTTATTGTGTACTCGTTAAGAACTCCTTTAGCTTACAAATTTAGCTTTATCTCCTGAAAATCAAAAATTCTACTAGAGGTGTCCTAAAAAAGGTAAACCATGTGTACTTCATAAATATGTTTCCAAAACCTACATGGAAAGTATCTAAACTTTTAGCTGAAATTTAAGAATACAAAAGGGGAGTCCCCCGCATAGCCATAATTAGGGGCCTTCTCTTTATCCTTGTAATATGTCAAAGGATGAAGATAATTCACAGTAATAAACCCTATTTTAGTGAGCTCTTCAGTTGTATGTAAAGTCACAGCGAAAAACTCCGAGTAGCAGTCCCCATTTCATTATAGCTGTAATATTGGGTAAATTTCCATACCTCAGATTGGCACACTTAAAACTAATAAATACAAACCGACTAGAATTTCGCCTATTTAAACCTAACTATACATAACAGAGAAAAACCCTTTTAAAGCATTCAGCCTTATTCTTATTAAATTGAAGAAACTCTTAATATTCTCCGGAGCGAGCTTTATTCCCAATATTAGACTCTTCTTAAAAATATTCCGTAGGATAATTACATATTTAATTTAAGCCACGGGATTCTTAGGTTTGCCTGTAATAATAAGGAATGCCTAAAGCTTCGGCTGTATAAAAAAGGGGGATCCCCAATTCTATAGCAAAAAAAGAATTAAATAAATTCTAGATACGACCTTTTTAATCCGCTTTAACAAGAGTTTATCCGCCTTTATTTACGATTCTTCATTCATTAAAAAGAAATAGATTCTAGTTATTTTATTGTATCTTAAATGGACCATGTATAAACTTAAAGTGAATAAATCTTAATTAAGACTTTAATAAAATAAGAACCCCCTCAACTTGTTAAGGTAGAAACATCAAGACACTCCTGGTTAAAACTGACTTTATCCCTCTTGTTCCGGTACCAATATAAAAGTCAAATCCGCGTATAACTTTTGAGCTAAACCAAAAAGAAATAAGGAGGCTTTTTCAAATTCCGCTTTACGATTTCCTTGTTGCGTGAAGCTTATTTAGAGCAAATCCCTCTCTATAAACTAGGGTAAACAAAGGGATCCTAAGGTAACGAAGTTAATATACATAAGGGTACTTAGACGGAAAAAGCTTGGGGCAGGCTCTTAGTTATAGTTAAATAGGCGCTAGACCCTGATTCAACTTAGGAATTACGTAGAGCAGGTGTTCTATACAAAGCAGAGTAACTCTTCTACCGAGTTAACTGGTCAAGGTGCTTTAAAAAGCTTGATTTAGCGGGTATTGACCTATTTTTACGGGGTTTCCTATTGGGGTCAGGATATTTTTGTGCTTTTAGTATGGATCCTTGCTTATTCTTACAAGGTTATATTCTTATTCAAAACCCCTCCTACATCCTACATAAGATATAAGTAATAGATAAAACGGGTGCCTGGACTAGGGGGCTTGGCAAAGGTGCAGTTTGGTTTAGACAAAGCCTTGGGAGTAGTTTTTTTATGGAGGGTATATAAATTTGAGTCTAAAGTAGAACTTTTTATAGATTATTAATAGAGGATAGGACTTATAGCATAAGGCCAATACTACTCGAAACTCCTAGTAAATTTTTGTTATTGTCTAATTAAAAGATAACGAGTGCCCACAAGTACAAGTATAATGAAGTAATAGACTCTTTTGATAAAAACGCTTGAGTTAAGTATAGTAGAATAGATCTTTGCATAATAAAGAACTCCATTACTTAGCGAAGACGCAGTTGTAAAACATCAATAAGTTAAGTTGCAGCTTTTTAACCGGCTTTTAGATTTTTAGCTGGTGAGAGGTGAGTAAAGGGAAAGACTCCCCAGTGTGTCATTATTGAAAGCGGAAGTTTTCTAATTCCAAAAATTTATAGCGCGGGAACTAGCTAAAAAGTACATGATATCATAGAACAGGAGACTCCCCCTAGGAAAGCAGATGGGATAGAATAGTTTTAGCTCAAATTGTGAGGCTAACTCAGGAGTATGTTTAATAACATTTTTGTGTTGGATCCTCTCAAAACCCACTGAGTTGTAACTTAGGTTTTCATTTAGTTAGAGAATATATCCGTAAGGCTTAAATTTCTAATTTCAAGGTTCTCGGTCTATGGGGTTTGACTAGGGAAGGAAGAGTTAGAGTCAGGGACATTTATAATCTGAAATTTAGGATTCCTTATTTACTTAGTTTATTAACGCGCAGGAGAACTTAGAGAATGCTTTCAAAAACAAAGAATAGGATAGAGAAGGCTTTAATCAGAAAGAATTTACAGGTATATAAAGCTAGAATTAAAGCGGGTTTTATAAAAGTTATCGGCAAAAATAAAAGGAGCAATCAACCGAGCAGTAAGGAAATTTCCTTTTAGGTTCCAGTATTGGATCTGTTTACCATAGCCTTTTGTTAAAAGGATTCCTCCATTAAGTTGGATTTTTGACACTTAGCTTTTTTCATACCGAGTGAAAACTAAAAATTTGAGTACGGACTGGGGCCATTTAAAAAAGAAAACATCTTAAACCTGTTAAATTAAACTTTTGAAAGCTAAGAGTTAGTTAAACTCTGAGCCTTTTAGTAGCCGCTGAAATCTCAGGAACAAAAAGAAATTTGCTATTAAGGGACCCCTTTTTTTTTGCCCCTGCTAAATCAGAACGAGATATTTTGTAGTAAACTTTAAGGATTAATAGGGGACCTTCTCAATCTCGGATAAAAGTCTCTTCTATTTCAGGATACTGGGAGCTTGAGGTGGAAGTCTTTTTCATGAATCGCATTTTAATTTGCTTTTACTAAACTAATTGAGATAATAGTTACAATTAAATCCAAAGGTTAGGGTTACAACAAGCATAAAAATTTAATAAAAGTTGGGAGTTTCTTTACCTAATCTACCTATCTATCGGAGTCCGCGTTTTTTTAGTTAACAAAAGGGCGAAGCTTAGAATCTAAGTCATTTTTCAAGTCCAAGTAAGGGGGTCTACTTAGCTTCATTCGATTCCCTAGCTTTTTAGGAAAATCTAGTTGATTAGGAGCTTACAGGGAACTTGAAGTAAGAAAATAGAAAGAACCAGGCACAGGTATCGAAGATAAAGAGGTATCGAAGAGTTGGCAGCTAGGTAACTTGAGGGTTAGTCCCTTTTATGGATTTATTAGCTTTAAAAGTGAGATTCGAACCTGTTACTTTCTTATGGGATAGACCTGTACTTAGTGCCGCCTAAGATCCTAATATTATAAACCAGACCTATTGTACCTACTAGAAAGGGGACTTTAGAATTTCTAGTAAGTAGTCAATTCTGTAGAAAAAACGGGCCTCTAAAAAAGTACTTTTCGAATATGACTCAACTCAAGCTCAATTCACGCTTGTCTGTTGGCTCTACATTGACTGGATCCCTTGTTTTATTATACCTTAAGTGTAGATAATATTACTAAATTATACCCCCTTCTAGAAATCCTCCAACCCGGATATATTCTCTTATAGTAACTTACCAATCCTACATAGAGTCGGTCTTTACTTTAACTCTCGATTTATCCTCATCTTTTTCAATTATGGCTCATTCCCGCTCAAGCTCTCATTCGTAGATGTTTCTTGGCTACCTTTTTCCTTAGTTTTAGGAAGTGCTTAGATTCTTCTTTCTTATTTGAGGAGTCCCACAAAGCTCTTTTTTCTAGTATCTCCCTATATAGTAAGACCTCCTTTTTCGATCATTCTTTAGTTTCTTAGTAAGTTTATTAGCTTTAATTAGTCAAATTCTCTCTCTACCCCTAGTTCGTACTCTACTTTTTTGTAGCTACACCTGCTTTCTTATATTACCTTTACCGAAAGGAGTCTTATTCATTTACAGGAAACTCCCTTACCGAAAACCGCATCACTTTTACTTAGAACATAGATAGCCTAAGAAGACTGCTTATTACTTATCTTTCAAACCTCTTTTTGTACTACCTATAGACTTAGACTACTTATCCTTGTAGCTATCCGAAAGCAAGTTTTCCCTTTTTGTAATAATTAAGATTTATGTAATAGTAAAAAGGATATATACCTTGCCTGCTGGACCCAACTAAACGGAGAGAAAATGGATACATTTTTAACTAGCTATAGATTTGGTTTTATAAAGACTACATAGTAGGAATCCCGGAAAAGTATACTTATTTCCGGATACTGAGAGCTTGCCAAGACCAAGACGAAAGCAACATCAAAAACTCATCTATAAAGCACAGAACTCCTTATTAAATTTATATGTAAGCTTGATATTAGCAACTCGGCATTATATTTAACCGACCCGTAATCCTGAACCTTTCTTAGGGGCCGCCGTTATAGTATTTCCTAAAAATTTGAGGTTAGTAGACTTGTTTGAGTCTTCTTTTTTTATTACCCAATACGAAAGTTCACTAAAATTTGTAGTTCAGAAATTAAGCTTTAACTAAGATATTAGTTCTATTTTCTAGAAGAACCTCTTTTCCTTATTGTTTTCTTTTATTAGGAAATAGTTTCCTATAGGGCTATACTAGTTTCGGCACAGTAGTATATAACCAAATAGATTCTTGGTTTAGTTAGATATACTGAATTTTGAACAAACAACTTTAACTAATAAGCACTAAAAAGGGAAACTTAATTAGAAGTTTTAAATCCTCTTTCATTTTATTTCTTTAGATTAAAACCGAGTAATATGAAAGCTCCTTTTAGTTATGTACGGGTTGCTTATTAATTTTTGAGCACCTAACCTCTATACTTATATGATATATATACTTTCTTTTTGTTGTAACTTTCCCAGAAATTGAAACTCCAATTTTGGCGCTAGGAATCACATGAAAAAACATTCCAAATAAATAAACCAAAAATCACTCTTATAAAAATTTAATCAAACTTAATAAGGAAAGTTGGATCGATCTGAAACAAGAGAATAAGTCTAAATAATAAAAATAAGGGTTTACTTACTAAACTAATCTTTCTCTCCTCAATTACCTTATAGTAACAAGCAAGGTTGGCCTAGTTGAGGGGTTGGCTTTTTACTGGCTTAGACTTTTCCTAATAACAGCAGCTAATAAAGGATTCCGGTATAACTTATTGCAGTAACTTAGAATCCTTATTCCTTACAACGGAATCTAATATAATACATAAAATTCCAAATAGAAAGCCCCTTTGTAAAAAAAGACGTTTTCTTTTACTTAAAAATGGAATTTGGTAATAAAATGTTCAAAAGCGATATTATACTAGCAAGAGTTTCCCTGCCCAAACTCCTTGAAAGAGATCTTAGTACGACTGAAGAGGAATCCAGTCTATTTCAAGTATTCATATATATATACTAATCCCCTATATCACAAAAAAGACATTTCGGTTAGGTAAAGGGTGCGGTAGCCTTTAAACTGGGATTACAATAAAGTTAGCTGCTTCTTGAGGAGTCAATCTTACAAACGGATACCTCATTAACGCTTATTTTTAGCTTGAGTACACCTTTCTTATTTTAAATAGGTCCTTTTTTTACTCACTTAATAATGGATAAAACTTTCGGAATAGTAGCTGACAAAGGAACCTTATATGAGTCTTCCTTTAGAACTTTTACCTCCCCCTTGCGATTTTTCCTTTTTTCTATTTATTGGAACAAGTAATCACCAACTTTTCGTGTAGCAACAGATTTTAATCCTTTGTATTATTAATTTGCATGTAACCTTCGGCAGCCACTCTTATTAGACTCTCGAACTTCCTAGAGTTCTGTCTACAATACAAATACTAACGAGCCCCAATACTATTTAAGACCCTATTACCGGGCATTCTACTTCAAGAAAGATTCCTCTTATAAATCTTCCTTATTTCTTATTTAAGGAAACCCGTTAAAGGAAATTTCCGTTTAAAAGGAGTTAGTTAACAATATCTGAGAATCTCCACAATCTAGGAAAGTGTCCCGCTATTACTATTACAAAAATCTAAGTAAGCGAATCTCCTCCGTCTTAACGTAAGCAACTTTTTATATAAACTAGAGTAAGGCAACATCCCTTTAAGTATACTTTTTGTTGAATAAAGTTTCTTATAAGTAAGGGCATACCTTTATTTATTAATAAATAGGGATCACTTAGATAGAAATAAAAATTTCCCTGAGTTACCCCTCAAATTCACAAATCGGAGTTACTTATTTAATAGAAAGAAACTTTAGAATCCTACCCTTTTCATTTACACAACCTTAGCTCGATAATATGCACTCTATTCTTGTCCTAAATATCTCCTAGTTTAGAATTAAGGTAAGGTGTGAATAAGTTCAATAAAAGGGTCCCTTTAGTACAAGTACCGAAAATAAATAACAATATCCTATGATTTGAAAGCTTATATTATAATTAGTTGGTAGAGCAAAAAGAGATAGAAGATTTACTCCTACTGTCTGAACTATTTCATTAATAAAAGAATTACTATACCTTCAAAACAAAATCAGAATCCGGGACCCTATTGGCGTCGAGTCCAGTCTTGTTACACTAGAAGGAATTCTTTGGGCAATTTGGCAAGCAAGTCTCATAAGGATTCCATTTTGTATTTATCTTTTCTTTACTATCAGTATTTTTCTAACTCTTACTCAACAAATTTAAAGTGGGCTAGTTTCTAACTACGACAAGTTATTAGTAAATACTAATCCCAAAAGAGTCTACAAGGTTGGGGCGACAACGTCCTAAGTAAAAGTGCTTTAGAGAGGGGATTACCCGCATTATAGGAGTGCTTAAGTAATTAAAAATTAAGGAATTTTTATGAATGAGTAGAAAGTTAAGGACTATTGGATAATACTTATTAATAAGGGGTTCCCTTTATAACTAAGCAAAATCCATTATTAAAAATTTCCAAATAGATAGAAAGGCGAGAAATAGGGCCTTAGAGGAGTTGAGTACGTTGGATATTTCAAGTCTAAAGACTCGGTTTCTTGAGACAACTAGGTTTTGTTAGTTATAGACAGTTTTAGCGGATACTTACTCACAAGAAAGGGGCGCCTCTTTCTCTTGACGGTAAATTCCCCTATCTTCCTTTCAAGGTACAGAGTAACATTATCAAGACGGTTATTATTATCAAGAGGGAAGTAGGCATAAGATATAGAATAAAATACAGATAGAGAGTCTTATCTCCTATGAAAGCCGGTACAGGTAAGAAAGAGTATGGCTATAGTACGTACACAGGTATAGCTAAGAGTAAGCTACAAATACAGAGTCCAGCTGCAAATAGTTCCCTAGTATGCCTTTACCGACCCCCCTGTAAGTTTCTTAGCATTTAACAAAAACGAAAAGCTTTACCTGGAATATATATAACCCTCCTTCAAAGGAGAATGTATAGTCCTTTAACTTTACTTACTACTGCTACCAAGAGATTGCTTATGATTATGATATAGAAAGTAGGGTTATATTATGTACTTATGAGACCCAGTTGTTAGGTAAAACTCAAAGGGGAGTTCACTAACAAAAAGCTTAATTAGCATTTAATAAACCCAGTAATCGGAAATCCTAACCTAAAGAATTTTTCACGGGCATACAAAAAGAAAAAGGAGTCCTTATGTAGGAATCCGTTTAAGGGCTTTCGAGTACACAAGGTATATCTAAATTCTAATTAAGCAGGAGGTTCTTTAGGGGGTTTTTTACTTATACAAAATGACTATGGCGGAATATTTCGGGCCTTGCTTCGGTTCATTTAGAGTATCTAAACCCTTAATGGTTCATTTTGAGGGACTCCGTAGTAGGATTAAGTTTTACCCGGGTTGGCAAAAATTGAGTATGTTATACTATGTGGTTGTGGATACCTTGTGCTTGGTTTCATAATCATTACTTTGGGAACATCAGAGATAATACCTTGTTTGTAACTCGTTAGGGTTTTAAATCTAATACTAGTGTATTGCTAAATTATCCTAAGGATTTCTTATATCAAGATATCCAGGGATTAAAAGTTCTTGATGGAGTCAACTTTTCTTAGTATCCAGGGTATAAAGGCTTTAAGCGGAGGGGTTTCCCTTAGTTTTTTAGGAGTTAAAAAATTTTCATGCTGGTAAGAGTTGCTCTTTTATTCCAGGTTTCCCTTTTCGGATAATAAAGAAGCTTGGGTAAGCGCTTTGTGTTCCTATTATGTGCAAGCTTGTGTATCTAAAACTAATATTAATTACATTACCTCCCTCAGTTCCTGTCGGTAAGAAAGGCTCTAGTATGTACTTAAAAGGCTCCTTCAACACAAGGTACAAGCTATTTAATAGGAAGCCCTTTCTTTTTTTTTATTTCTAGTTTTGAGTTCTAATCTCTCCGTATAGCGGTTCTCTTGTTTTGCTTAATTCACATGCATTTTCATAAGGGGTTCTAGTTATAGCAAGTTAAAAATCTAAATTTTTGGAATAAAAAAGACTTTTAGATATTTTACATTAAAAAGTAATTTCAAATAGCCAAAACACTTCTTAACTTATTTACTTATTTCTTAAAAGCACTTCTTGATTGGAAAAGGAACCCGCCTCTTACTGACTTTACTTCTTCTTATAGACTTTTTTCTCACTTTTCTTATTAAGATTACGAGCTATACCTTTCTAAGTCTTTACTAAACTAAGACTCTTCATAGCTTTGCTAGTCTTTGCAGCTATACCCTTAGTATGGTTATTAGCTATTGTAGTGACTGTATTCCCCTTCTAAAGTTAAGAGTTACTTATATAATTAATGTATATAGATAGTTTAGGCAAGCTTGCTTGTATTCCTTGGAGTTAGAAGCCCTAATGAGATAATATTGATAGGGATTCCCTGGGCCTAGAGTTAGTCCAAAATGTCTT
Organism: Pelargonium tetragonum; assembly: GCA_036897445.1. Lineage (NCBI taxonomy): Eukaryota > Viridiplantae > Streptophyta > Magnoliopsida > Geraniales > Geraniaceae > Pelargonium > Pelargonium tetragonum. The sequence goes on along the minus strand of JAYMTL010000180.1, from coordinate 13,450 downwards.
ACTCTTCTTATTTTATTGTAAGCAAATTAAAGAAAAAAGAGTCTTAGAGTATTAAGAGCTCCAAAATTATAGCATAGAATTTAACGATAAAGAGGCAAGAGTAAAAAACCTAACTTACTTGCGACCTAAACAGCATATAAACGACAGAAACCTTGGTATTTATTCTATCTAATCCTCAACCCGTTTTATTTTATAGACTTTTATTTTATAGACTTTTATTTTATAGACTTTTATTTTATAGACTTTTATTTTATAAAATATTTCATTAAAATAAGTAGTTGCTTTTATGCCTATTCCCTGTTTCTCATTCCAAAAGCTAAGCAGGACAATTAAAAAAATTTTCAAAGGGCTTTAAACTAAATTACCACTAATTCAAGGAAGGGAAGCCCCATTTATAGGCAAGAACTCGAAAATAGTACTGAAGAAGGACTATTCGTACCCATATTACCTTTCCTGAAATTCTAATTTAAACAAAGAAAGCCTGCGTCATAGTAGTAAAGGGGCTTAATCAACTTAGTACATGTATTAATTCCTATACCTTAAGTACTAATAGCCTTTGTTGCTTTCCTCGAAATGGGGTACCCGCGGGTCTTAGAAGGGGTCATGCTAGATTTCCTAGGATTAAGGGAGAGCCTAAACGTAACCACATAGGGGTAGTCGGCTCTCGTATCCGCTTTGAACCCAAGTAAAAGCTTGATTGGGGACAAAGTGCTCTAAGTAAAATCAGTACCAATACCAATTCAGAGAATCCAGAAAAGAAGGGGGCCTCCTCCATTTATAACCACAAAAAATTTATAGAGAAACTTATACGCATGAGTTTTCTATTTATCGAACTTCCTTAGGATCAAAGAAAACAAGAGTTAACATTTTTTTAGGGGCTAGCTAGAGAAATCAGAATCCTTACTTAAAAAGCAGGTTCGAGATACTCCTAAAATGTTTATAGGTCTTAAGTTAAGAGTTAAGGATAACTAGAGATTAATTCCACAAAAGGGAAGCCAGCCCGGTTAAAGGAACCCTGAAAAGGCTTTTTGGCGTGGGGTAGCCCATCGTTAGTCTTCCTTGTCGAAGCTTTATAGATACATAAGACCTGTATTAACTAATGCAAACACCCGGGAAATGCTTAGTTCTAGATTTAGAAAAAGAGGCTGTTCTATATGAATCCGCGGTAAGTACTTAGTATAATAATCAAGAATTAAGGGTAACTTGATTAGAGCTATAAGTCAAGGGGAATGCCGAAAGACTCTAGCTTTTGCTGTTCTAAAAGGTTCATCAATAGTAAGTTAATCCTTAATTTCCTAAGAAACAATACTTTATTAATTCTATTAATTCTTAGCGGATCCGAAATTCCGTATTTTATTTACAAAGTTTTAGTTATCAATTTTCGATAAAGGGAATTGAGAGAGGACTCGCTGAGTTTTGAGCGCTATTAAATTCCCTTATTAATTAAATATATTCAACGAGCCTTCTACCAACCCTTGTTTAAGGAAAATCCACCAAGCTATGAAAAGAGAGATTATAATACAAAATATGTGTCAATTCTTATAAGCAAGTGGCTATAGCGGACTCTTTAAAAAATACAATTACTGAGTCTGAATTGAAAACTTTTTTGAAAAGGGTCAGTAAAATCTTTTCAAAAGTGGACCCGGCATCCCTTTGTCTATCCTTCTTTGAGTTGGTATCTTAGTGGATGAAATAGTTTAAGGGCAGCTCTTTTAAGTTAATTGGGTTGGTTTAGTCTCCGAAGCTGCACTCTGTTCATATACTCATATACATAGAGTACACAAATAGAAAATTATATTATAACTCAATCCTAAGGCTCTTGCTTAAAAAAAATGACGGGAAGAACAAATACAAAAATGTTTAAGAATTTTACCTTACAGTAGCCAAGCAAATTCAGAAAAGTTTGCAGAACAGCAAAACAAAGAATTTGCCGCTCTGTTATATGTTATTAGCAGTTGTTAAGGCGGGATAATGATATAAAGGGAGTTGTGCCCTTTCGCTCGTATCCTTAAAGTTATGCTTAACGAGACCTTTTTATTTAAAGGGTCTTCCAGGCTTTAGTTAGTATACTCTGAGGTAATAGAAATGACTTAGGGCCCCTTTTTTCTTGTGTATAAAATTTTAGTGTCTATCTCCTAGAGTCTTGTATTGAACTTGGGATTACAGATAGCTTATCTACGAAAAAAAAGTAGTCCACCTAGACCAGGACTTCGTATAATGGCTTTTTTGTAGTGTAGAGACAATCTAGAGCCCTTTCCACCGAGTTACCCTTCTTTAAATAAACCAAGTCCTGTGGTATAACAGAAAAGAGCTTTCTTGTTCTTTCGAATCAACCCAAGTTTCGTGCCTGAATAAGTTTTATAACCCGTGGATAAAGGTCGAGGGTTCCTGTGGTTATACTTTTAAACTTTAAGTAAAGTCTATGCCAATCTCACAGCTTACCGCCGGCCGAGATAAACACAAGGGAATCTATAATAAGAGGGGAGTCCCGGCTCAAGACTTAATTATGGGCTAAATATCAACCATTCTTTATTGGGAGTTGACTTTCCTACAGGGTTTTTTTAAAGAAAGAACTTATACTAGGGACAGCGCTAAGGTATACTAAAGACTTTCCCGACTTTTCACTAAGTAAAGCAAAAATTCCAAGCAAGGTAATGTAATTAACGCTCAAAATCTGAAACTCTGTGCTTATACTAAACGCTATCTTTTTATAAAGTTTCCTATTGAAAGGCAGATCTAAAAACAAAGTCAATTTAAATAAAATAAAGTAAAAAAAGCTAAAAGACTTCCATGAAAAACCCGCTAATAACAAGTACTAAACTAGGTAGGAAACAAAATTCCACAGGAAAAATCCCTATCTTTTGATATAAAGGTATAAAAGAAACAGAGCAGGAAACTTATATCTCTTAGCTTTTTAGTGGCCCCTTTTAGGAATTTTAGTTAGTCTTAAATTGCTTTCCTTTAAGATTATACTACTATACTACGAAAAGAAACCCTTTACCGTGTAATTAGATCCAAGGCCCAGAATTGCTGTTGTACAGCCTATTTCCCGTTCATTTTTACTATATAATTTTGAGCTGCTCTTTTTTTCTAAGAGAAAGAATCAAACGGTCAGGTGCAAAGCCCTTCATACAAAGTACAAGACCCAAAATGACATACGGGGCTTCCTAGAATATCTAGCTTTGTTAACTTTATTTTATAAGTGTCGGTAAGAACACTTAAGTCTAAGTCGAGCTTTTTTGCACTCTATTCTTAAAAAACTGGGTATAAGTGAAGGTCTTGGTTTATACTCAGGAGGTATAGTATACTTGTGTTTCTTGGATTCCATACCCGATTACTAAGCGTAATTAAGCTTAAAGATTCTTGTAATTTATTTGCTTTACTTAACCTCTTCATGCATCGACTGAAGTCACATGCAACGATTGAAAAGAAAGAGTGACTGTATCATCAAGACATAACTGCTATTAAAAACAAGGAATGCTTGCATTGCGTGACAGGAGCAAAACGATTCAATAGAAGGCAGACTCGTGAGTTTCATTATCTAAATTGTTGATTGTCCATCCTTATAAGGAGAGTGCCTTAAGGATTCGCTGATGGAAATAATTAATACTGAAATCCTTCTTATACGCCAGTATACCAGTCTTCACGATAAATTCTTTAAGTTATGCAAGGGGGAACTGTGCCCATATTTATAGCTTTTGGAATATATATAAGCTATCTAATTTTGCAGCTTTCATTGAAAAGGAAGGGGCCCTCTTAATTATATTTAGTGAGTTCCTGGGTTTGGTTTTCACTGGGTCTAGCCCTAGAAAATATAGAGAGACTTTGGTTGTTGAATATGGATACTCCTTGCACCGTGCCGCCTTTAATCAATCTTGTTAGAGTATATATATATCATATAGATATAAATAGGTAATCCTTGTAGTATTTTGCTGTAAAACTCACTTAAGTTGCCCTATTTTGCTAAAAATATGACTACGAACCCTTGCTTTTCAGACTTTTTAATATGTCACTTTACACTCTTTATCAATAGTTAGGAATATTAGGAAAATAAAAGCAAGCCCTCCCTTATTATCTTATTTAAGTAATTAGCAGAATTTACGGAGGCTTTAAAGTGCAATTGAGACTAAATGCCTAGGTATAGGCTTTTATGTAAGGAGAATGATACTAATCTATACTGACTCCAATGGTAGCAAGCACTTTTAGAAACTTCTCTAGTGACAGCACTTAATAGATTTAAGTGCTTTTTATTAACTATTTTTGAAGCATAGTGTAATTCAGGAACCCAAGTTATTAAGTGTTTATTTAATTAGGTTCTCTATTTTTAGTAAAGAGTATCCCGTTCTTTATTATATTATAACGAGGACTCTAGCTATTTTATTTAATTGCAACTCCATTTAGAATATTAAAGGCTTTTGTAAATGAAAGGCAGAAAAACTATCCTTGGAAACCAAACGTACTAAAGTAATATATCTTCTATTGTATTCTTGTGAATTATAAAATTTAGGGTTGTGAATCCTACCTGCGCGGAATTTTGCCGGGAGAGGGGCACCCTTAAAAAGACTTAAATAGGGGAGTCTCGGTTTAGTTATTCTATTCTTTATGATGAACTTAAATAAAAGTTACCTCGTATTCCCTTTCTAATTATGAAAATACTAATGCAAAAAGGCAAAGATTTTTTAATTTAACAGATATACCAGCCTTTCTTCAATAATGGTAGTGTAAAACCCCAGACTACTCACTTTATAAAGAGAAATTCCTTGTTCGCAGAAACCTCGCCTTTATTATCTTATCTTGTACGAAAAACGTAAAAAAGCTAGTATTTCCGGTTCCAATACAAGCACTAGCTTTACTAGCCGGGTAATTTCGCTTAGCTTTTCCTTTGTAATTAGATTTAGTATTAAGAGGGGCCTCGATCTATAGTAAATCCCTTTTTAAGTGATTTTGGAACAAATAGAACTTTATTAGCACCACTCCTTGAAAGGCGAGACTTCATAACTAGCTTATAGCTTTAGTGGTTGTTATAAAATCAAGCTTCCTTTAGACTTGCGTTGCAGGTTCACGTTTTCTTTTAGTTCATTCTATGTTCTTTAACCCGAGGACTCCTCTTACGGGGCTGCCCTAATAAGTAAAAAATAGAATAAAGGGGTATACCCTTGAAAATTGGTATTTTGCAGAGTTATACTTTACTTGTAGAATTTGCGCTTCTTACTGAGGTGTAAGGGTGGTTGGTAAGACCCAGCCTTTCAAGGAATTTCGAGCGTCAGTTGGGGTTAATGTAGAGGACTTTGATTACCTAATTAAGGTAAACACTCTTAGGATTCTAAAACTAGGAAAAACGAGCATAGCCCTAAAGCAATTAGAATGGTTTTTACTTGAGCGTTACTCGTGTGAGTTTCTTCTATCTAAGCAATTTGAATGACTTTATATTATTATATAGGTGATTTCATAAACATAAAACAGGTTTTGGATCTATTCTCCTTCTTCTACAAAACTGAAAAGTGACCAGATAAACTAAATAAACTGACTCATTTAATTTATTTAAGAGAGAAAAGTACGTATTTTTTTTTGTTTTTGCTGTATATGAAACATAATTTTGAAAAAGAAAAGGTTCGCTCTACAGGGGAAAATAGAAAATGAACTTACGAGGTCCTACAAGTCGGAAGCCGGTCTAAAAACCTGATGGCAAGCTCTTTATATCTCGTTTACCACTTAGAAGATGAAAATACACGATTAACTTTTTTCGCTTATCCCGGCTAATAGAAGGAGCCCCTAATAGAAGCTAAACAAAATGCAAAGTAATCGCACTTTTATCTGAGTCTCTAGAGTATCCTCTTTCTAAGAAGCTAAGAAGTAAGGAACGTAGTAGATCCTTATTGCCTCCCGCACAAAGAAGAGACATTATCTATAGCAAAATAAAGGTAGAATAGCAGCGCTCCAACATAGAAACTTCCTTTTGCTTAAACCTTAATGAAACGAAATCCGTAACAGAAAACTCATAAGGAAGACACTGAGTAAAGACATACCCCTGTTGTAAAGAGACTCTCAAATTAGAAAAGTCAAAGTCAATATTCTCTCCTTAAATAGGAGTACCTACCCTTTAAAGTGTGGTTTTTGTTTTGTTAAAGCCTCCAATTTTATGATCAGGTATCCCGCGCTAGAGGAACTTGTAAAAGGAATTAACCCAGTAAGGGTTTAGCTTTGCGGAGTCAATGCGTGAATATCTGGAATGCCTTATTAGTATAAATGTCGCTATCATCCTCTAAGCTCTCTTGTTATCCTTCTCTGGATAGGGCTAGTTTTTCCAGTATGCGTCAAGGCTCAGTTAATTAAAAGGTTCTGGTATTGTGAAGTGCGGATCTTTTCGAAAGTAAGTACTTTGTTTAGGTATTCTTGATATCCGAGAAAAAAATCTATAAGTCATAGGATTTTGTTATACTTGTATTTAACTAAAGCCATCCGTGGTGGGAATTTACTTAATCATGAGTTATAAAGAATACTTATACAACTTTAAAAGTCTCTCTGTATAGTAACCTCTTAGAAGCTTGCTCTAAACTGCTCTCAGATCTATTTCTCCCGAGCCTTGTTCTTGAAATAGGATAATCATTAACTTAAATTTCACTAAGTATTTAAAAACTCAACTTATTACTGTCATAAACAAAGACTCCTGCATTCATTGAGAAAACTAAAAGAAAGCCTCTGGTGGCGTCGGGGCTTTCAAGAAGAGCGTTCTCAATAACTAAGCGTTTCCGTAGCTCGCGCGGGTATTGTATGATAGGCTCATCTAATCTTTTACTATTTAATACTTTTTATAAAATTTTCTTAATTAAACTCCTGTAAAAAGCTCTCAGAACACTTTGTTCCGAATAATATCGAGGACACTCCTGTTTCTAGGTACTCGGCACAAAAACGAAAACTTATTTATTGTCAATTTTATTCATTACGAGCTAGCCTCTTTCAGCCCCACCTGGATTACCTTACAGGCAGCAAACTGACAAATGAATTTGAATGCATGACACATGAAAAAGTAAGAAGCCTTCCTTCTTAGAGCAATAACTTTTAAAAACTTGACCTGGGTTTTAGCTATAATTGGGAGGGTGAGTAAAGAATCTCTAGTATTAAGCGTATATTCAACTAAAAAATAGACTAGATGAACTTTAGGGTTATTTAATGGGTATCTCGTTATAATGTTCCTGTAATAATATACAGAGAAACTTTATTTGAACCTGCGGTGGCCCTCTAACTCGCAACTTGATTATAGGCGTTTTACCCACGCGACATAATATATCCTAATTCAGCAAGAGATACCTCTTTTAAAAATTTCTACCTAAGCGATTCCCATTTCTAAATCCTTTACATCGAAATATAGGATATCGAGGCCTTATACTTCGCAAAATACCTTTAACTTCCAAAACAGAGGAGCAACACTATTCGAAAAACTGCCTAAAGGAGTCCTTATTTACCGGAAAACCTTCCAAGATAAGACTAAGGTCTTTTTTCGTAAGGGTCCCTGGTAAAAGTTTCTTCCTATCGAGATATAAATCACTCTCAGTTCAGTATTCTTTCAATGCATCTTCATTCTTATTGAAATTAAAACTTTAGAGGGAACCGGCTATAAAGCTCCTATCAATGTGAGGATTACCCTTTATTTACGTGAGGAAGGCCTTTCACAAGTTTAAATTTAGGCAGTTTCTTAATGATTAAACAGGACCTCTTTATTGTAGTTTGATAATGAGGGCAGGGCTTTTGTAAAGAATTTGAGGAGTTTTATAACCTTTATGAGCTATACTTTTAAATCTACTCGCACATGAGAGTTTAAAGAACAAAGGTGTAATAAGGACTCCAGGAATCTATTCAACTGCAGCAAGTAAGAACGGGGTATTAGAACACTTTTTTTGAAAAACATAGAGTAGTAAAAAGCTCCAGGGTAGAGAAAAAGTACTGTGATCCGTATAAATTCACAGGTTTAAAGCTAGAAAGAAGCTCTTTTCAGGAGCTTTCTATTCTAATTCGGGCTTACTAACAAGAAGCAAATGAGTGAGAGAGTTAATATCAATCAGACTGAAGGGATAATGTAGTATATTCTAATATTTTCATGTCTTTTTTGACAAAAGAAAGTTTATGAGAAGTAAAGAATATAACCTAAGGCAGGGCTTTTCACGGGACGAGAAAAAAAGCAGCTCTATTCTATAAAGGATGTAAACAAAGTGTAAAAAACTCAAATTGAAAGAATAATAATCAACTATCCTTTTACAAAGGAAATGGCAGTCATCTTAAGAAGCTGCTTTATATTGTAAAGATTCCAGAGATGAATAAACCAAGTCCGGTCAATTCTGTCATTTTTAAGGTGAGTCGTTGTTTTAATTGCAAAAACCAAGGAAAAACTTATGCTAACCAGGAGACTTTCATCAATTTCGTAGTTGAGACATAATTTGAAAAAGTGTATTCCTTGTTAAGTACGCTTCTCAATCTAGGAGTGCTCAATTCCTAATATATACGTTGGAATAAAAGCGTAAAAAAATCTTTTGTTCTTTATTATAAAGTAGAGTTGTTAATAACACACAAGGGAGAATTCTTATATAGTAAACTTAAAAATTTTTTCGGAGCTAAATAAAGGATTTCTCAATACAATTAGATCTAGAAATAGTTGAGCTTCTTTTCGTGAGGAATTCCGAGTTCTGGCATACTATATAGAAGTCTAAATATCAAGAATTGGAACTCTTCAATAGAATAATGGTGCTAGCTAGGAAGTTTCTGTGAATCTCTAGTTTTTCCTATTAAAATGAAATAGGGCATATTTCAAAAATATTATACGAAATACTAAAAAAAGGTAGTGAAAATACAAAAGGGTTAATGCTACTTTTTCTGAATCCCTAAAAATTTCTTCTTCCGCTAGTACAATACTAAATTAAACGAGCTGCAAAGCAGTCCCAGATAAGAGGGGTAATCATAAAACTAAGAATTCTTAATTATTACTTTAAAACCCAGTCTAGCTTTAGTCTGTTACCTATAAGGATTGCCGAAGGAAACCCCAATTCTATATAATTTTTGGAATTTAAAATGCCCAATATATCTAACCCTGCAAAAGTGAGGCCAAGACCTGACTCTATTGTTTGAAAAAACGAATTAATAATACCTAAGTGCCCGATAGAAACAGACTAGACAAAACTGTATTATTATTAGGATCTCAGGAGTCTCTTACATTCATAATCTATAAATTGCAAATTCCTGTACCCCCGAGAGGAAGCCCTTAATTAATTGCATTACCTTGTTGGTTAAGAAGTTCTAATTTTCAGTAGAAATAGGTTAGGTAAGGATCCTACCGGATTGATATACTTTGCACCTCCCCCTTATACTTACTAAAATTTTTATTAGGAATTTCACTTATGATATCCCTAAATAACTAGGCTCGCCCCCCTCAATTAACAGTCCAGTATTTTCCTCAGGTCAGCATGGATAGGATAGGACTGCCAGAAGTTCCCCGATATTTGCTCTACTACTGTATGTATTTGATACATTTCTAAACCCTAAAATTAAGGATATTGACTTATACTGATAAGGCTGCTAATATTAACGAAGTCCCTTTTAAGTTCAAGGCAATATACCGCTATTGTTACTTTTATGGAATCCCCGATACTATTCCAAATAAAAAGACTACTATAATTATAATACAACAAAAAACTTATATAGTACTAATACTGCACCTCTCCCTCTATTACGAGCGCTCTTTTTTAATAAAGTCAACCCCAACAGGTTACGCGATTCTATTTAAACAAGGAACTCCTAAGTGATCTCCCACACCCGCTTTATCCGGAATTTCCTTCTAGGTTAGGCCAAAAATCTTTATATATCCATACTGAAACCGCTTTCTCTCTTAATATTCAGACTTTGGTTATTCCATTAGAGGGGAGGGTTCCTATATATAGAGGATACTTAGTATTTGCCACTCTCCCTTACACGATTTCTTAGAAAGTTTTATAACCTTAACTTAAAATGTCGATGTAAGAGCAATAGTTAAGGAGGACTCACTGAAGGGGTCTTTCTAGACTTTGAGTTAATAGAATACGAATTGGTAAGTGGGGAGTATTCCACATAATTCTTTAAAAAGGGACTCAATATAGATATGTTATAAAGTCAAAATCATAAATAGGTAGCAGCCTGATTAGTTAATTTACATTAATGTTATTTTACTTCCTCTGAAAGAATCTCGGTTGTCCTATTTTCAGCGGATAATCCTTGTTAGTGAAAAAGAGAACCTTCCCTTTTTTATAACTAAGAATATAGGATAGGGAACAGCCCCGTTTTAGTTGTAGTTTTTAGGAATTAGCTAGCTCCTACTGGAATGATTCTAGTTGTTAGGACTTCCTGCTAAAGCTCCCAAAATAATATATACCCGTGGAGTGATTAGGTGCAGGATTTTCCCATATTAAATGACACAAGAGACTTTTTATACTTAATATAGACTAGCTTTTTGTTAAATGCTTTCCTAAGCGAATAAGGAAATTAAAGGTTTTAGCTGGCTTTAGAATTTTTTATAATAAAATCCACTCCTTAGTTAAAGAGTCAGGGCCCTTTGTGAATCCTAGGTTGCTGTTTCAACAGGGGATCCGTCAGTTTACTGTCTCTTTGTGGGTTCAATTCTTTTCTTAGATCTTTTTATGTATGCTTATTTACTCGATTTAATTGGATAGCGGGTGGCATTCCAGTATAGGGGAATGCTCTCTAACTAAAAGACTTAACTTATAGGTGGATCCACTTACTTAACTAGGACTCCCCAAAAAATAGATATAAATTAGAATTCCACCAGGAATACTCGTAATTAAGTGTCACAAATGCACATTTACTTCTAAAGGGATCCTATCCGAAGGAACATTCTATGTAATTTAGTATAAATTGAGTCTTTTTCCTATTCTATTGAGCGAATTTATAATACATGATAGAAACCTAAAAAGCATAAGCTTTATTCCCTTTAACCTCTCCTTTTGGTGTTATTGGATTTTTAGTTCGGTGATGGTTTTTCTAAAAAAAGAAATGTATATTCAAATTTAAGACATAAGGGTTTTTTAGTCAAAATCCTTACAAGTAGCAGCAATTCAAGAATTATAATATCAGTCAAAGAGTAGAAGTATGCCTTATAGTTGTATAAAATAAAAAAAGAAAGATAGATAGAACCCATCACTTACTATAAATATTGATAGGGCAATTGGATATAACTACTTCTCTACGAAGTTTTGAGAAAGAATTAATGCAAGAAAAAATAACGAAAGTTTAACAGCACTATTCGACCGGAGTTTTCGGGAAAATCTAAACTTGTTTAAAGCTTTACGGAATATAGTACAGAAGTGCAAACTCTAGGAAGCCCTCCGGAAAGGGAACCTAATAAAAACAATACTGACAAATTAAACTGCTTAGTACAAGCCAATACAATAAATTAGAAAAAAGCATTACCCATATAATATAGTAGACATCCGCTGCTATCCAAGATTGACTCTTCTTTTTTTACTTCTTAGCCTTGGCCGAGCTATAAGTCTACAAGCCAAACCTTCTTTACTTTAGCTAGCTAGTCTGCACTTTACTTTTGTTGGTGAAATCTTATAGCACTTTTTGTTACACGAAAGTAACTGATGGCGGATTACAGGAGAAAGATTGGCTATATACCCTATAAAAAGGGTAAATGTGACTAGGTTTAACGCTTAGTTGTATGTCTTTTGCTTACATGAAAATACAATATTAGAATCCTAATTATAAAATATTGACGTATCACAACCGCCCACTTATATTTCTCTGTAAAATTTCTTTGCTTTTATAACAAGACTGCAACGCTATTTAAGAAGCTCTCGCTAAATCTCACATGTTACTAGACCTTTGTTAGCTTCTTTGATAAATTTTTAGTTTTCTTAGTTTAACTCACCTAGGAATTGGACAACCTTATTTACACATTTGCTTGATATAGAGCCTTTGAGATCCTAAGGTAAGGAGCCCTTCCTAATTTCAAGGGGACTTAAATAAGAATAAGTATTTTAACTCTAAAAAAGTAACACAATTAAGACTTAGGCTTTTACTACTGGCAACTTTTGAGACTTCCTTTAAATAATAGGCCTTAGGGCTCTAAACTATATACTAGGGACAAGATCTAACTTCTATGAAATACCTTTAGCTTTCATTTTTCAAGACTCAATTATAGTTAATATGGCTAATAAAGTATAGAATACTGCGCGGTTACCTTTAGATTTTCTATTTATAGATGTGAATAAACGGGGTACAACAAAGGTCTTAACGAGCATTCTTTTAACCAGTAGAGTTCTTTATCAGCCGTCTCAGTATTCTACCCCCTTTAATTAACGAGATTTTACTACCAGTTTATTGTTGTCTTGGAAATAGGTTTCATTTAGGAATGTAACTCCCCACCACGGAGCCTTACTAAGAAATTCAATTTTAACTTATAAAAGGAAACCTAGTAATAGCTCACTCATTAAAAGATTGAGTATACCCCTTCCCTTCCTAGTAGCGCCCACTCACTACAAATACACTAGTCTTAGCTTAGCAAGTGGAACTAGAAAAACCCTATGTATTTTAAATATCTTCGATTCCTCGACTAGTTTATAACCCGCAATTCTATATCCGAGAATGAAGGAAAACTCACGGGAAGCGCCTTAATCCTATATACATGACAACCTTTCAAGATTTTCTAAGGCTCTTATGAAACTGGCTAGCCTCAAACCCACTTAGAGAGAAAATTAGGCTTAAGTAAAAGAACCCGCTTACATACACAGGCTAATAGATTGAAATCTTAGAGCCTCTCTTACCTTTTTTTATTCTATTTCTTATAGTAAAACTCACTTTCCTGTAAATACCTGTATAAAATGAAAAGAAAAGTAAGGGATTGGAAAGCTTTACTGAAATTGGATATAGCTGATTGGGACACCCGTAAAAAAGCCTATAACTTAACTCATTTACTCGATTTCTACTAGTTCCTGCTCTCAAATTTTATATAAATAACGGGAACCCTTCCTGTTGGTTGTACTTTTCTTAGGGGAGTTATATGCCCTTAAATCTCTCTTGTATTTACCGGAAAGCACATGGCTTTGCTGGAAACTTCCTAACTAAGCAACCCCTCGGTAAAAAACCTAAAAGCTAGGGAATTGGGAAAAGAAGTTGCCCAAGATTCTTATCTTAGTAGTAGCTCAATCAAAAGGTAATGAAATGAATTCAGGGTCTCTTAATTTATATTAGATTGCTCAGTTTGAATGAATGGTCAAGTAGCTCTTTAGTTGTTCATGAGTTCAAGGTCTTTGGTTCATAATAGAAGTTAGACAAGAGGAGTTTAGTTGCTGGGACGAATAAGGATGCTTAGGTTTTCGCGGACGAATTGATTGATTGGACAAGTGGTTCGATAAATTGACTGTCAGGAGAATCGAGAATAGGTGTTAGAATTTCTTGGATTAGATTA
>JAYMTL010000179.1:0-29749 GCA_036897445.1 Pelargonium tetragonum | reverse complement strand
ATATAAAAGATTTTCAATAATAGCCATTTTTATAAGTAAGTCAAAACGAGAATTTACAAAAGTTATCATCCTTTTTATCCTGGAAGACCCGCTTCCCCTTCTTTAATCCTTGAACAGAAAGGCTTGATTAAGACACAATTGCACCCGCAGCGGCTCTCTTAAGGGAGCTCCACCAACTACCAGGTATTTTATATTACTATACATCTGGCTGTCATGATAAAACATTTTGTATCCTACAGTGCCCTTTAATTTAAGATAGAATAGAGAATCTAGGACATTTTTGTAATAAAGAAGAGGTGTGCTGAATATAATCCACAAGAAAATTGAAGTCTTGGTCTACTGTAGTATTACCTTTATATAGGAAACAACATAAATTATATAAAAAACCCCTCAGTCCACCTATTTGTCAGAAGAAAATGCCGGGCGTTTAACCTTAACCTTAAGCGGGTTATCTAAAACTCTTAATTCAGCTACTTTTTTACAGGATTGAATCCATATTTTACAAGGGCTCCTTTGAGTAGTCTAAATTTCTATATCAAGGATCTTTGAGAACCAACCCTACAAAAGCCCCGGAACCCGATAGAGATACATTGAAGAAAAAGCAAGATGAAGACGACCAAGCATACTTCATGAGACTAAACTCTATATTTATAGAATACGCAAGATCCTGAAAAACGCCAACGTAGAACTAAGTAAGCCCCTTTCCAGGTCCAAGTAAAGAAACCCCCTTAAGGACTTTAACTAGAAACTTAGCCCCAGGTTAAATTAACTTACCTGTGCTGTTAATTCTCTTTGTTAAGACTTTCCCTTATACTCATTCTGGGCTGTAGTCTTAATGGGATAATTTGGGTAATTTAGAGTGGTAGTGGATTGGGTACAACTCACTTAAAATTTTTCGAAAAAGTCTCGAGTATAACTAGGAAAGCTTTTATAATATACTAAATCTAAAAAAAAAAATGTTACCTGCTCCTTTTAGTATCATATAATTTTATTAGGAGTTAGACTAGGGGTTTTATCTTTTATCCTAGTAGCTTTGATAGTCGAATAAAAAAGTAACTAGATCTAATACAAAGGTACAACTAAAGGCCCTATATAAATAAAAGCTGTCAGAGCTTTTGAACCTACAAAACAACTGTTGATGAGTTTTTGCTTTACCTTTAGGAATTTCTCGCTTATTAAAATGTTTAGAAGTGTACTTTTCTAACAGCCGCCTTTCTTGAGGCAATCCTTTTACTAAGTTGCCTCAAACCAGACATAGGAAATAGGAACTTATCGGGGCTCAATATATATATATTGAGCATTCTTATACAAGTTCCCTCGCTGAATAAAGATTTTTGAAAAACCTACCAACTTGAGTCTCTTTGCTCCAATTATCAGGGCCCAGCTTTACATTACATTAGAAGATCCCTTTATCTTAAACCTGGTCCTCTTAAGAATTACTAAGCTTAAAAAAAGAAGTGTTATGCAAAAGGGCTTAAAGCCACAACTTAGGACACCTCCTATAAAGTTTTTGTTTTGGCGAGTTTACAGTTGAGATCTCCTCAGGGGTTTCGCCGTACTCTTAGTTTTCTGACTAAAATTGAGTGTTTAGTTCCCACCTTGCTTTATCTCTGCTTTAATTAACACCCTCTTTGGATCACTTTTTCGGGGTTTTCTAGCCCTGTTACAGGTGGCACTTATCTAGTAAACAACTTGAGGTCAGGAAAAGTTTTGCTTAGCAAATTAAGGGATCCCCCCCTTTTTTTACCGAGTAACAAGGTATATTCAACCCGAATGCAAATACCTTATATAAAGCTTTTTATGCGTTTATTGTTTTTAGAAACTTCTTATAAGGTCTATTTTTCATTCAAGAAATTGCTGCGGAGGTCCGTCCTCTTTATTAAACTTTGTTTGACCTTATTTGGGCTCCTCAAAAGTAACTTGTGAAATCTAAGAGATGGTGAAGACTTACTCCAAACTAAACTGGGGTTCCTCCACTTAATTTAAAGTGTGGTCCATATTGTGGCCTTAAAAGGAGAACAAAGTGCCCGCTTACTTATGTTAAAAACTAGACTTCCTAAACTTTAGGGCTCGTTTATGAAGCAGATCTCGGTATTAGTCGGAAAGAATGCGCAGCTTCAAATATCTAACTAAAAACTATGGCGCTTCCTTAAGGGGTGCTATTAACCCTGCTAGGGGCTCCTTCATATAAAGCAATAACTCTTCAAAAGCCTGGTCTAGTATACTACTTATTCTTTTTAAGTATCCAATTATATTGGGATTAGAGCAAATATAAATAACCAGCAAGTAAAAAAGGGGAACTCTCGATAAAGCATTCTTCTGTAGTTTTTTTTGTAACTTTATTTGGATTGGGTATAAATTTTTATAGGATACCGTTTTAAATAAGGGCTCTCATAATCATAAAGGACTTATATGATATGAAATTATCTCGATTCCCTAACTCTTAAGTAACAGTAGCAGTTCTAAGTTTACCCTGGGTTGGCACTTTTGCCTTCGTTTTAAGATATTGTTACTTTCCCAGATTTAAGAGCTATCTCCTTAGGTTATACACTGTTTACTTAAACCCATTTAAATCCCGGGCCTTCTTAGATTTTTGGTTACCCTCGAAATAAGGACTCTCTTCAATTAAATTTTGCTTAAATGGGCAAACTCTTTTTTCAAGGAATAACAAGCCTTGGGTTAGGTTTTCTAGCAGTAAAAGCTCTAAAAAATAGCATATAACTTACTCAGCACTCTATTCTATAAGGATAAGCCCATAAAAAGGGTAATACGCCTTAAAGAAACAATACCCAGTACAGATAAGTTAAGTACATATAAGAATATTACAGTAACTACAATACTTGAAGCCTTTTTACTGCACGACGTGACGTGCTTTTATTACCTAGATAGATTTGTGCTAACTTTATTTAATTCACTAAAAGGAAGGAAACTTAGATTGACATAAAGCCATAAAGCTAAGGAATTTGAACCTACGACTTCGTCGCCTTTTGACTTGCGCTCTGCCGGAGAAAAGCTTTTTAAAAAGGAAGCGCGGGGAGTCTATTCATGGGGATAGGGCTTGTTCTATATAAGTGATTTTTTATTCCCCCTTTGGTTTTGTAACTCTACTTTTTAAAGAACGCGTCATTTCTCTACACAATAGAAGAACAAACTTATATGTTAATAATTTCTTTAGTCATTCCTTGCAATCCGGTTTGGAAAGGATAGGCTTTATGAGACTCCGTATCTGTATCATACTTTATATTTATACTCAAAGCTATTCTATATTTGTATCGCTAGTAAGCTTTGGTTAGCGGGGCTAGGAGTTAATTTAATAAAGACTCGATGCAGTTCTTTCCTTAATTAAAGGTTTTGAGAACCTTTTTTTGTGCTAGTTTATCCTTTTACTTGGTGGGGAACCTTAAAATCTTTTTATAATATACAAGCACTTTGCTTAATCGACATCCCCTTTCCGCTCCGCGGGGTTTTTATACCAGCTCTTACTTAGCCTTGTCCAAACTTATAGGTACAAATTAGATACAATAATATAGCTCCCAAGGTTTCTAGGGCGGACCAAATCCTGTAAAGCCTTTAGGAATTCTTAAGTAAGCAGTATTCCTGTTCGAGCATAAGGGGCTCTTTTTTATGTTTAGTTAGTTTGTTCTTTTGGGTTAGCCTTAGGGTTTTGTGCCCTTTGCTGGATAGAGGGCTGCCTTTAAAGGGGGACATATAATTTAGTTTTTTAGTCTCGAAAATCTTATATCCGTATAAATCTACAAGGGTATAATTTTGTAAGTAATTGCTTAAATAATTCATAACAAGGTGCCGGGGATATTAATACTAAATGGAGGGGTCCCTAATTACCTTAAAAGAGTTGACAAGGTCTCGTAAAGGGTTTCTTTGATAGTATTACCCAACAGGAATTTTATCTTGATATTTTTAATTCTCAATTTTACTAACCCGAGACTTTTTTTTCTTTTTATAAGCGATTTTGTGTTAAAAAGCCCTCCTTTTAAGCCTCTCTTTGGCGGATATCTGTATCCAAGTACCCCTTTTCAAGAAAGATTTATTATAAGCGTAACTTCGTGAGTCTTTATTAAAAGAAAGTCTTAAATAAATTTTGGGGTAGAGAACCCTGTTAGAATTAAGAAGTTCCTGGATTTACTTTTATAGGAAAGAGTCCTATTAAATTAAACCTTGAGAGAGAACTAGAGAAAGGGTCCTTTTAGTTAATAATACTCAGTATAGGAATAGCCAGCCAGAGTAACCTTGTATAGTAAAAGGCCTTCTTAAGTAGTAGAACTTTTATTGCATAGGACTGATTTTTATTCTAAGAGCGGGGAATTAAATAGAACCTATAAGAGGTTTTTGATCCGAGGAAGCCTATCCTACTTTGCTAGAATAAACTTGCTGTGACAATTTATATACCGGTATGGGACTTAAAGAAAAGCCCGCTTAGTTTAGTTACAAGATTCGACAAGGCTGCTATAGCAGCACAAGACTAATGGCTTATATCTATACCCCTCGGGGATACCAGTTACAAGGAACCCAAATTGCTTTGGCTGCTGTTGATATGTTACTATACTAAAAAAGACTCTGCAAAACCTTTACTTAGAATTTAGATACGTTCCTTCGGTCTTAAAAAGGAAAAGCCTGAACTGCAGGTTCTAAACAAAGGGGGAGTTTTTAGAGTATTCGAGACTTAAGGCGTTGTTATAGAATCAAGTTTAGTTTTTTGTTTAATTCTAGGGCTCTAGGCTACCGATACTGATACTGAGGTTTCATAAAAGGTAATCCTATAGACAGTGGGAACTCTTTTGTATTTTAGGCTTTCAAGTTTACGTAATTCTGGTATTTACTTAAATTATTTTACTAAGAGGTTGGTCAGTAACTGCAGAAGTTTTTCTAACAAAAAAAAATTCTCTATTTTTAAGTATTATTATGAAGCAAAGCGATTTCCCTATGCATTAAACTTTAGTAGAGTACGTACCCCTACCCTAATCGGGTAGCCTTTTTTGAACTTAAGACTTATCAGTACAACATACGAGTTTTTATTCTTTGCCAGTTGTATCAATCTCGAGCTTGCAGAAACTTATATATCAAAATCGAAGTCTCTCTTTCTTAAGGGATATGCCTTGAACAATCTCATTAAAAAGGTCGTACTACAAAGAATTCAAAAGGCTGGTATATTTATTAAGCCCTTTACAACTCGGAAACTAGAGCAGAGCATAGACTCTCTTTCAGAAAGCTTGAAATATCCAGGCATATCATACCTTGAATAAAGAGTAACTAGGAAGACCCAAGTACTCTTGTATGATTTGTGACAATACAGGCCTATTCAAGGGCTACTTTTTCTGTATAAAAGACGAAAATCCTTTAGTAAACGCACCGAAGAATTTGGGTCTATTTAGGAATCTGTCCTTGATTGAAGCTTAAAACGTATACCTGATGTTGAACAATTTTTAGAGAGTTTTTTAATTACATTATACAATAAGGTACTATAAGTTAAGCAGAGCTCCTTATAAGAAAATTTAACAACTTAGGCACGAGTTTCTAAATATTAAAGCGTTAATTTGTACAAAGATGGCTTGGGGTATCCGGATAAAGTGCATGTAGAATTCAAGAAAACCCGAGCATCCGGGTATTTCCTTATTGGTACATTCCGCTAAACCTTGAGTATTATAAGCAACCACTTTTCAATAAAGCTGAATCTTAAATTCAGTAAAAGCATACCCAGCGCTTATATCTATATCAAGGAAACCCTATGAATTTGAACTCCAACTACTATAGTGGCAACTAGTAAGCAATTTTTCTTTTAGGTTATTTCTTATTTACAGGGGATCCTATTACCATTCTAAAAACCGAGAGAAAAGCTCGAAGGAAAAAAAATTCTATTTCATACTGAAGTTATACTAAAATTTGTTAATTTAAAGAGCTTGTACAGAGACGTTTTCTACGCAATCCGATTTAATATTTAAAAGGAGAATTGTATATTAGAAATCGTGAACTCTTCGTATTTTTGAGTCCTAAAGACTAAAATCCGCAGCTATATAGCTATATGTGGGGTTCCCCTTGTCATTTCTATTCTAGTTAACTTTTTTTAGAGGTTTCCTTTAATCTGATTTTTTCCTTCTGTCACGTCTTCCCAAAAGGTCCTAACACTCCAGTAACTCAACACTTAGACTCTCCACCTAACGTACTCTTTTCTCTATGTTTTTACCCGTAAACTCTACTAGAAAACGAATACCCTTAAATTTTTTAAAAGCTAGCTGGAAAAAGCCCGGGCCTTACAAACTTCAATATTAGGTTCCTACTACTTCTAGGCAATCCTGAGCCAATTCTTAACCCTTCTATTTCATACTACAGAAAGACAAAGAGCGCCCCTCTTTAGGAAATAAGTTACATCTATATCTAGCCCAGAAGGAAAGGAATCCCAGATTTAGCTTTTTACACAGACAGAGTGTAGCCGAGTTTGCGGAAGCTCTAAAACAAGACTTTATGATACCATATTGCGTACATTTCTAAACCCCTCTATGATTATATCGAAAATCTTTTGTAAGAACCTCTTCTTGCAGCTCCTTATTTCTTTTCTTGTAAATTAGGGAAGTATAATAAAAAGGATAAGTTCCGTAGGGAAGTCTAGGTACTAAAATTGAGTCATTAAAGTGCAACCAAGTATTATTTATTACTTTGTAGGTGTCCCCGGGATGAGATTGAGCTTTAGTATATTTATACCCTTTTACGGTAGTTATTTCTATAAGATGCTCGCTAGTGCGTGTCCTTGCTTCTGAGTTTCGTTTCTTTGTAAAGTCAAAAGGAGAATCTTTAATAAAGTATTCCGCTTTATACAATCGAAAATAACAGGATTGCATCGGCCGGCAGTTTCTAGTATTACAAATGTCTAAAAGAAGGAATTCCCTGAAATAGAACTCTTAGTCTTCGCTCACAATAGGGAACAAAAACTCTTTTAAGCATACAACCCCAGAAGGCAAGCTCAAAAGCTTGTTAAAGCCATGATTTTAAAAACAAACTTAAACTATGTTGAAATTACTTTACTATATAACTTGTTGATATTTACCTAGGGGCATCCATACAAAACAAAAGAGATTTGAATTGGAAACTTTGGCGCCTCTTTGACCTTATGAATGATAAATAAATATTAAAGTAAAAAAAATCTAACGTAAATAAAATTTAGGGATACTTACTAAACTCAGAATAGGCAGGGCTTACTCAACACAGCATATATAACAAAGTCAGTACTTAAATTTAAAAGGGTCCCTTTTGACAGAGAAAAAACCTTCTAGAAAAAACAAATAAAGCATAGGCCCTACCAAAATAAAGATACGTGAACCTTTAGCATGTCTATATAAAATTGATTATTTACCCCCTGAGTTAGGGTACAAGAACCTCGAATGTCAGGAACGATAAAAGAATTAATTAAATCAACCTTATTTCCCTATAACCCCCGAAAACCTCTTTCGGGAACTAAGAATTTTTGTATATTCTACTGCTTGCGTCCGGGATCAATGCCTTAATCCTTAGTGGAGTACCCTATATTAACATTAACCCGCCGACATGACGTGCTTTTTGAACTTTAGTTGAATTGATTTGAGCTATGACTCTTCATTTTTTCTATTAAAAGGTGTTTCAAGGCTTGTAATTCCCCAGGAATTCCGCATACCTAAGGGAGCCCCAGAAGCTGTAGGGACTAAAGGAAACTTTTAGTTGTTAGATAGAGTAGAATTTACTAGAATAAAGTAGGACACCAAGGTTTGATAAGTGAGTAGGATTTTTGTACCGATTTACAAAGCGCTCTTTTTCTTTTTTATTCGGGCAGTTTTTCTAGTTCCAGAAATCTAACTCGTATTCCCTATTCTAAGAATACCCCAAAGTTCGGGATAAGAGAAACTTTAGACCTATAGCCTATCTATATAATATATAATATGACCCCGCGCTCGCCCTAGAACTTGTTCGATGTTTTATCTACGGAGTCCTTTTAGAGTTCAAGAAGTTTATCAAATGTAACCTAACCTTATACTTTTTATAAAGCTGACTCGAAAAACTAGTGCTGCTTAAACTCGTAATATACCAAAGCTCGACAAGATATAAATATTCTTTTAGTGACTTCTACTTAAGTTAAGTGATTCTTCATGTCGTAGTTTTACTTAAGATTTTAGATACTTTTTAGTGAATGAAAAAGATCCCTTTATGAGCTCCCTTTTCATACCATACGCATTATCCCGACTAGATTTTAGTATAGGAGCTCCGGCCCCTCTATAGATAAATTATCCTTTTTGAACTGCCTGCCTTTGTTTATTAAAATTTAAGGGTAAAAATGAAAAAACTTGGTAAAACTAAAATGAAAGCTACTCGTTAAGGAACCTAAAGAACGATAAAAAGGGTTTGAAGAGTCTTCCGACAGAGTCGTAGGGCCGTATCCTGGGAAGCTAAAAATAGAGAGGAAATCCTGTATTGCTAACATACTAGAAATTTCTTTTGCTTTTATTCTAATTTACCCTTTTGGATTGATTAGAAAATCCGGGCAATAAAAGTAACTAAAGGTGCAGAACTGAAAATTTTCCGCGATACTTTAGTAAGGCGCAATCCGCTCAAAATTCATTTTTTATTCTTAGGGTCTATAAAAAGAATCCCATAACGGCTAAGGAAAACAGGGAGTCTAAGCTTTCTTAAGTTAGGTGAGAGAAAAAAGGTATTACAAGTACTCCTAGTATAGCGGTAAAGGGCTGGAACTTCATTAGTAGAGTTCCTTTGATAGCATGTTTATCTGTTTGTGATTTTAAAGATTAAGAGTTTCTTGTCCAGAATTTCTAAAGCAAGAGTAGAGTTTAAGTTACAAGGAAAGCTTGGTAGAGGTTTTCATTTCATACTTATTAGATTTTTTGCAGTATTAAAAAAAGGCATTAGTGATTGACGATACATTTGAAATATTAACCCTTAATTATTGCATCCGAGCGAGCTTCTTTTCAGAGGAAGTACTAGTACTAGATAGGTAATGAGAGATATAGGAGTCTTAAGGGATCTCATTGCCTTTTACTTATATAGCCGCACTTATTCTTACTTGTTGCTTTGCGAAACCACAGACTCCGGATTAGACCATGCCATAGGTTTCTAACTAAAAAGTAGGGCCGTTATAAGCCTTAATATAATGGAATCCTATACCCAAGTTAAGAAAGAATTTGCTTTTCCTGAATACAACAAGGTAGACTAGGCACGGCCCTTTAGCGAAAATAGGTATCTAACGAATTCAGTTCTCGGGATAAGTAGTTTAGAAGGAAACTTGTAAATGTCAAAGTCTTGGATACAAAGAAAATCTTAATATATTATCAAATTTATAATTAATAAAAAATCTTCCACTTCCATAGGAGATACTTAACTTTACATACTAATCACAGCACAACTGCTTTATAGAGATAGAGCCTCATTAACCCTTATTTTCTAAATAAAATAGGTAAAGGTCCCCTTTAAAATGGAATGCAAATGATAAGAACACCCTGGGATCCGTAATACACAATTATGCTCTTCCTTTTCTGTAAACTGGGGCACCAAAATCTGCTAGTAGTACTCTAGCCTTTATATTGCCGGATTCTTCATAAAAAAGGAAACTCTAAACCCCGTATATATGACTAAAATCCCAGGTATCTCTGCGAGTGCCAAAACTATATCTGCACACAAAAACCAAGACTCCCCGTTTCTGTCACTGAAAAAGAGCTAAATTTATACAACTCTTGAAAAGTATACTATCTACCAATAAACAATAATTTGCTTTTTTACACTTCTTTAGAAAAACAAACTCAACGGGACAGTGACAAAAATCCCCAACTCCTCTCGAATTAATAAATATTTACCTCAAACACCAGGAATCGAAGTCACCTAAAAGAAAAAGTCCTAGATTTATTAGGCAGTGCTCCGACAAGGGTTACTCTCTTTTAACTAACTAAAAATAGACTAAACTTTATCAAGATCAAGACAACGGAAAGGGAGCGTTCTTAAAAAAGACCCCAGAAATGTAACCGGCTAGAGACTAAAACATTAACAAAATTTATAGGATTAGGGACCTCATTTTACAACCTAACCCGCTTTTGAGTTAAAGTTTTTTAGGGGTGCCCCTATATAGTTACACTAAAATTCCCTTGATCAGCCCTGAAGCATACTTTGACATTTTTAAATCTTATTGCAAGATAAACCCCACTGAAAAGAACCGCTTAGGCCTTTAGTTGACTGTAGAAAAAATGAATTCTACTAGAATAGGTTTGGAAATTCTTCTTAATTTTCTTTGTTGTTGGTTAAGTAAGGTAAATACTTAATTACATTACCTTTTTTAAACCTTGATCATCAGCAGACATAGGATAACCTAGTATCTTCTGCAAATCGGTGTAAATCTTCTTTCGAGCATATCCGAATGTTACCCCTGTTTTCTTTAATCTAATTGAGCCTCGCTTTAGTATCCCCTATTGTACTAATACTTAAGCGCCCCTATTATTGCATCATTTTTGTCTTAATAAACTTTGAATTTGGATATTCCTGTATCAAAAAGGGGAAAAACCCAGACTTGTACTACAAAAAGGCTTTAAGGGCCTCAGGATTCCTGAAGAAAGTAACACAATTAAAAGGACTCCTAAAAAGAAAAAAGAATATTTAAAGTTTTTGCTTGAAATGCTCCTATACATGTCTATTCTATGAAAAGACACGATTACATTAATATTAATAAAGGAGATACCCCTAGGAAACTAATACAAATGTTATATTCCCTAAGGAATTCTTACATGGGAAGGTTCGGATTTTAGAAGTAAACAAGACAGCATTATGGACTCCCTTGTGTACTATATTCCCAAGTATTTAGACTAAAAGAAACTCTTAAAAATAACAACCCCTACAAATCTTAAACTACATGGGCTCCAACAAGAAGAATAGAATACTAGGTACAGTAACTACAGGGAACCCTAACATAAGAAGAGTAGTAAGAGTCTCTCTCTTAAGAGGTACAGGCAGGCTAGAGTAAGAGTACAGCTACCAAGCTAAAGCTTGCCAAGACTAAGAGTATAGGTAGTCCGCATAAGAAAGCTATGATACAGAATAAGAGAGAGTATACTACAGGTAATGTAATTAACTAAGGTAATGTAATTAAGAAAGCAGGTAACAAACAAGGCATATATAAGAGATAGAAATCGGTATAGCTGCTTTATCGGTTCTAAGAAGTAAAGAACAGAGGAGTAATAAGGAGGGCATTCTTACTCTATAAAATCTCTTTTTACGAAGGCTTTCCAGTACAAAGGCCTTATAAGAAGGTGAGGGGGATTTCCCTATAAATCTAAGTTAATCTAAACCAAATTCTTGTCAGTTGTTTACTAGTGCCTTTTGCAATTGCAATAAAGAAGTATACTCATTTGAATATAAAAGAATTGAAGCCTTAAGAAGTGTAACGCAGAGGCAAAAGAAAAGCTTTATTCTAAGAAGCACTTAATATTTAGAGGAAAATGAAGGCTATTTTATTAAATTAAAGGCGTAACAGTACTCATACCATTCCTTCCATATCCCCCTAGGCAGCTGAATATCTCAACCAAATTCGGTTGGTTTGATTACAAGGTGGTACTAAATTCTGTTACAGAAAATGAATAAGGAACCCGATCAAAATTCATAATGACGGCTCCTTAGGAGTCCAAGCCAACTCCCAGAAAACGTCTCTAGGCTAACTTCTAAGTATTCATATCACAAGTATCTTTATAATAGTAATAAAAGCTCTCTCAAAAAGATCCCACAGCTCTGAGGAGAGTCCAAGTTATATCATTATCCATTATTACTTTTAATTAACGAAATTTTTGTAAAAAAATTCTTGTTTGCAAACATAAATTACTACTAGGAATTTTAAAATAGAAGGGTCCCTTTATGATTCAGTACGTTTGTACTTCTAGACTTTTCAGCCAAGGAAAGCTAGCTAGAGACTCTGTTAAGAACTTTTCCAATATTTTATACTCGAAACCGCCCAAGACGAGAGAGAGTTAAGCATTTTGATTTTATAGGTTATGCAAGTATACTGGAAACGGATTCCCTGTTGTAAGGAAGCTTTTGCCCACCCTCAAATTGACTTGACCCTGCTTGCTAAACAAGAGTCGGTATAAGTAATAGGTAGCATTAAAAATAAAGAATACTCTATTAGCTTAATCTGGGATAATTTGTATTTCCTTTTTTAGGAGATAGACCCCCACCCCTTATTTCTTTATTTTTATTATTATAAAGAACTTTTTACTCAATAGGAATAACAAAGATTCAGAGTACTCTTGAGTAGAGAAATGCGGGGAGGCACCAAAAACTACAGGATATAAAAACTTCCTTGACAGGACTGGTAAGTCTATTCTATTAAAAATTTGTCTTCTTATTTCAATTCGTGAAAGTAAGACTTCATTATAGGGTACTCGATAATAAGAGAATTTTTAGCAAAAAAAGCATAGTATGTTACACAGGAGTTTTTTAATCCATAAACTTTTCCTAATATGCCTCAACATAGAAAAGTACACTTCCGCGCTTGATAACGATTATATATAAAGTTTTCTTTCTAGAATTTCCCTGGATTTCCGTACAAATTTCTTATAGGACGTCGTAAACCCTATAAGTAGTCCTCTGGTGTGGTTAGCAGTCTTCGCCCTATATTTCTAGGAGCCTTATAGATATTAGTCTTATCTACTACTGTACTCTTCGGTTTTTAATTATAGTAATAGATAGTTATAGGTGTAAAGGAAAAGGGAGTAATGGAGTCATAGGTAACATTATGTCTTAGGATTTTTACAGAGATTTAGTGTTCACTTGGATAAACTTTACGAGGGAAATTACAGGGGCCTAATAAAACAGGACTTATTAACTTAAAAAGTAGGATAGCAACAACAAGGTTTAATCATAGCTTCTTTCCCGGAACAGTCCTAATGGGTAACTAAATAGGGGAACTCTAAACTTTAAAATGTAAATAAAGAAGGGTAAGGCTTGCTCTTGTACTCCCCCTGTTTCCGGGTTCCCAATCTCTCTAAAGCTAAAGTCATCACTAAATATCTAAGAAAACAAAAGGTAGAAATTCAATATTAATAAAGCAAAGTTTATAGATCAAGGAGAAACTAAGAAAGAGAGGTTTCTATAGGCTTTTTCTTAACTGAGTATACTAGAAAAACGGGGTTACTCCTAGCAGGGAAAATGATAAATAAAAACTGTTCACTATTACCTAGAATTGAGTTGAGTTTTTGGATAAAGCCCTTTTAGGTCATCGGTAACAAAGCTCTCTAAAGATATATTATAATACAAAGCCGGAACAAAGCGGATTTCTCTTATTCTAAGTTCTTTTATATTCCATTTCAGGTTTCTTTTTTTACTAATTAGGAAGGGGGTATCTCCTAGCCTTTAGCGGGTCCTTTATTATTAGAAGCTAGACTTCTTTGTTATTTGCCAGGCTGCTAACTACCTTTCTTTGCTTACACAGTTTTGTGTTAAAGGGCGCTTCTATAGAATTAGCGATTTGTTAGTAATAGGCGGAGTAGCCTTAAGCAGCTTTGTATATAGATATATATATATTAAAAAGAAAGTTCCTTTAGAAGTTTCACTATGATACCCCTAACATCTTGAAAACTTTAGAAGAAAAGCCCCTAAAGTTTTCATTTTCATTTTGAAAAGTTTCCTAATTTCCCACTTCTACATCTCAGCTCTTATATTTGAGTTCTATATTCTTGCAAGTACTTAGGCCGACCCCCTACAGCTAACCCGTAATTACAAAAACGGGACCCTTTTACCTAACCGGCGTCATTTATGAGTAAGTCATACTCCTGGGAAGGTACTATATGAACTAGGTTTTACTTATAGCTTTAGAAATTTCCATTAGCGCTAGCTGCCGAGTTCTTAGAAATAATACCCCGTAAACTTGTATAGCTAGAGTTCTTGTTAAAGAAGCTTCTTAAGCTCAATTTCTCTTAAAGTCAATACTGTGCAATCTTGTGGTTCTACTCAGTTTTTTAGGTGATAGCCATAAGGGAACTTAAGGGAAAGATTTTTCTGAAGTACTGGATGTTTAAAGAGTAAATACCCTTTGTAGCAGTTATTCCTCGGGCTTCCCTAAAGAGGTATATCTTACTAACTAAAATCTTAATTTATGATGCCTCAATCAATTAATAGAGTCGAAAAATTTCTGCTTTGTATATTAAAAAAGAGGGAGTTCTGTTTGAAATTTAGGATACTTTTTATTAAACATCTAAAAAAAACTTAAGAATAAGGAACTACTCAATACAGAGTAAAGTTCTTAGCATAGTCTTTAAAGGTTGGTTTGAGCGCTCCCCTTAGATTTCAAAACTAAAAATGTAAAAGATGAAACTTAATATTTAAGCAGTAGCAGGGGTTCCGGTGTATGGTAGGGACTTCTCCCTATTTAAGTTTTATTAACCTTTCTTATTAGAATTGATAATAGATAAATGCTAGTAAAGTTGAGGGTCAACCCACATAGAGATTCAAATTGAGTCGAAGTTATGTATTAATCTAAGTGGGAATCACCATTCCTTTGGCTAAACCTTTTTATTACTCTATTCTTTCTTGTAAGATACTTTTAACTCTTTTTGAAAATCTAGCTTCATGCCATTTCTAGACGAAATATATTACCTTTATCAATTCCTCGC
The DNA here is from genome assembly GCA_036897445.1 of Pelargonium tetragonum. Classification (NCBI taxonomy): domain Eukaryota; kingdom Viridiplantae; phylum Streptophyta; class Magnoliopsida; order Geraniales; family Geraniaceae; genus Pelargonium; species Pelargonium tetragonum. The sequence goes on along the minus strand of JAYMTL010000179.1, from coordinate 15,110 downwards.
TGTAATACAATATTAACTCAGGTTTGCCCCAGAAAATCCGTAAGTAACGGTTTCCTATCTATTAAGTACAAACTAAAAATAAGAATGAAATTAAAGCAAAAAGCGGGATCCTTTATTATAAGAAACCTGGATAGCCTGCCCTCAACTTCAAGGGAAACCCCGGAATGAGATTCTTATAAAACTCAATCTTGCAAACTCGACATTAATAAATTTAGTTAGAGTTCTTGACTAAGACTAAACTTTATCTATTTCCCCTCCCTTTTTAACAGGAATTCCCTGGGTTAGTTAGTACCTTCCGTGTGCGTTTTTAGTTTTTGACATGTTTTTATACATTATTTATTTCATTTAGGGTCTGTCTCCCTTCGCTTTAAGTATTTAGGCAAAAAGCAAGGAAGTTTTCTCTCTCAGAGCATAGAGATAATAAGCCGCATAAAATTAAGGGTATGCCCAGTTAATTAGTTGGGAAATTCAAAGAAACACCTTATACCTACGTGCGTACCCCGCAAGGGAATCCTACTCTAAAAATGACACTTGTTCAAATACAAATATAAGACATCTAAAAAATGATGATGAATAAAACCCGGCCTAACCGAGATTAACTTAAAAAGCTTCCGTGCCAACTAGAAAGGTCGGTCTGTTCTATATCTCAATTCTTTTACTCCACAGGCCTAGTATTTAAATCTAAAAGGCATTCAACGCTTATCCTTTTTTATTTAACTTTATTACACAATTTTTATTGCTTACCTCTTTTTAGAGTACTTCAGAAGGCACGCCACTCCCTGCCAGTTTTCATTCCTAAAGTCTTTTTGAGCCGCTTGGGATTTATAATATTTAATCCAGATTAGACAGACTTGTACTAAAGTTTCTTAGATTTTCTTTAAACTGTAATGAATTTCAAGCTTCTGGGCTACCTTACCATACTCATTTTCAAGAAAGCCGCCAGGTAAGTACATAGAGTAATCCCTTTTGGCAAATCAGATATTTAGGTGTATTTTTGAAAGCTTATCCCATCCCTGCTACAATCCTCTTTTATTTAATACCAACACTAACAACTTCCTAGCAATAAAATAAAAAGAGGATCTTTATTCCCGGACTGCATACTTAGGAAATCTAACGAATCTCATACAGGTCTCTTGTTAGTTTTACTGTAAAAAGGTTTATTCAAGCGGGTAAATTCAGGAATTAAGTCGGAGAAGCTCCCCCTTGCCATAAATCATAGAAAGACTTAGTTGTCTGCTTTATACTATATATACAACTGGAAAAGGTTTAAAGGCTTCCGGTATAACTCAGATCTTTTTTTGTAAGTATCCAGGAAGCGTATCCTGTTAGGGTGTACGATAATTTTAGTAAAAAAAGGAACCCTGAGTATTCAGTTATTTCAGTTAAGGCACTCTTGGCTAGTAAGAGCTTAACCATATGGTGTTTTCTAAAATTTCTTTTTAATTAGTAAAGTTGGTAGTGTTTTGTAGTTCTGGTAGGGGAGTCTAATATCCGAACCAGAATATATTATTGTTAGATAAGTAAGCTAAGCAGATATATTTATCTAACTTTTAAGAGTTATACTAAAAGATCTGAACTACCGAGGACTAGTATGCAACTCAATTATGCTTATAATACCCTTCCTATTAGAGAGCAATTAAAACCCTTTAGTTGGATTTTCCCTATTCCTTAACAAAGCCCTTTAAAAATGAAAATAGAAGAAATTTAGGAAAAACTTCTTTCGTTAGAAATTCCATTCTTTCTAGTTTCTAGAGGCAGGTATTTTGCCTAATGGAGAAAAGGAAGACCCGGGTTTTGACTTCCTTTACTTGTCAAAGAGGAAAGGCTTGGATAATCCATACTCTAAAGTTTTAGAACCCCTTACTGCTTCAAAGGAGCTTAAGAAGGAACCCCGCCCCTTTACACAGTTCTGGTAGAAACCGGGCTGGAAAAGGCTTGTTATTTTCTTTTACCCTACATGCGATCCAGGAGAACACGTAAAACCCGTTATGGATATTCCGGTCTCAATAACAAAAGGGACCCACTTATCCTTGTAAATACAAAACCTGCGAGTGTTCACTTAGTTCTATAAAAACGAGTGAACGTAAGAAAATCCGGACTAGATTGTAGAGCAGAACTTTTCTCTAAATTACTACCCGAATTCTTATAGCTAGACATGTACTCTCTACCTGTATCTTATTCAAGCTTACCGCGCTCTCTATCCTAAGAGCTTTCTTCAGAGATATACTCTATTTGTAGCTAAACTCTTACCTATAGCTGGAATATCTATCTTATGGAGCTAGGTACCCGCTTTGATAATACCTTTTTTATTCTTCTTAATTGCATTACCTTACCCTCTTTACTTTTTAGGGTTATGAGTCTTCCTCTTGACTTGCTTTTGTAACATCTTACCTTATTTCAGGACCCTTCTTACTCGTTTATGAGCCTTTGTCTTAATCTTAATACATTTTAACCAGAAACACCAATTGTTTGTTGGAAACTTTACTCGAAACAAACGGCTTTACTTTCCTAAGTGCTCCTCTTCTTTATTTAACTAAATAGGGAGGTGAGGGGCAAGAAGGATATTCCTTTCTACCTCTTTACTGCCTTTAACTAGAATACAAATACGAAAATAGGAAACCCTAACTTATAAGCCCTTTCCTTGACTAATATAGGACTTATTACTTGTAAAGGAGACCCTCTTGTTGCTGTTACTGCTATACAAAAGAACCTTAGAGAGATAATTTGTACGTTATCCTTACCGACTGCTGCTTTGCGAAGGTAATGTAATTACTAGTATTCTATTCTGAATAAACTGACTTGCGTTATAGGAACTCTTATTCTTCTTTTGACTTAATTGACTTACTACCTACTAAACCTTTATTCTTAGGATGTTAGGATTCTAAAGAACTAAAGGACTAACCTAAGAGGAATGGTACTCTCTTTTTAGAATATCTATTAGTAGTTTTTATTAGTGACTTATGTATAATATATTAGTAAGTATGTAGGAAAGGCTTAGCCTGACCGCTATTCTCAAATTTTAATTGCATTTTCATTCCTAGTTTCTTTAACGAAAATCTTTACTTAAAAATGTTATAGTTTGTTCAGTTAAGGGTTAAGGTAGCAATCTATAAGTAAGGGTTGTAAAAGGAAGAGAGGTATCCCCTTTTAAGGAGGTACAGCTTTTAAGACTTAGAGGATATAGAGTAAGTAGGAAGTATAGCTAAGAATAAAGTTACAGATATGAAGTCTAGCTCGTAAGAAATGCTAGAAAAGGTATAACGCATAAAGCATAGGTAAAACCCAAAGCTATCAAGAGTAAGCTACAGAAGATAGGGATTCCGATTGCAGTAAAAGTTTTTATATAAGTTACTATTAGGACTGCAAAGAGGTGTACAGGTTATAGAATGCTCATTTGGAAGAACAAAAAACAACTTTCCCGGTAATTCTAAGCTCAGAATGCAAAAAATTCCAGCCTTTCTCAGTAAAAAAAGAGAAAGGATATAGTAATTCTCTTTTTATTAACTAAACTTCCCCCCTTTTACTCTTTATGGGGACGCGATAGGAGAGCCCCCTGCCGTTCTTTGCTCTAAGCCTTTAACGTTTGTTATATCAAGATTGGATTTAGATAACGAGCATGCATATTCTAAGAAAAACTACTTCGCAACCTTAAACAGGGAAGTCATTAGATGCTTGTCTATTCACACCGCAATCTAGATACTCTCATATTTGCCTGGTAATATCGGGGTAAAGCCGATTCTTTCTAAACAAGGCTTTTCTTGTGTAATTTACCAGGGGATATCCATATCCGTACTTTCATATAAGAAGGGAGTCCTTTTTAACGATATTCGAAGATTCTTGTTGTAGCGTTTTAAAAGAGGTTCTAAAAACTACTTTCTTTTTAACTGTGCAAGGTATAACTCCGGTAGAAAATCCTTAACACAAATTTGAGTTTTCAAGGATAAAAGACTTAAATTACGCGGGCTCCGCCTTAGAAGCTAGAAAAAAAGTAGACTCTTTAAATCTTATAGGATAAAACTGGGTATTTGAAAAGTGCATATGCGAAAGGAACTCCTTTAGAGAATACTTTGCTTTATATTTTTACCCTTTATTAAGCATTAAACTTAGAATGACTCAGATAGAAGAGAATTCCTTTTTAAGAGATATCGGCATGGGAATAATTAAGAGAATAGCCTGAACTTTTAAGTAGGAGTAGTTAAAGCGTATGAGTTCGCTTTTTTATTTAGAATTAAGTCAGTTCTTTGGGTCTCCTCACTCCGTAGGTTCGATTACAGAAGCCCGTGTAAATAAAATTTTATATCAAAAGTGTGCGAACCTTTGTATACCTGTTATAAAAAGCTTCACGCTCCTTAGAGTTTTGCTTGATATAGTCTTAAACAAAATTCTTTTTGGGTAACTCTAGCAAGGAGTTTTTTCTTTTTACTAACACATAGAACGCTTAGTCGTATAAAACATTTAGGCTATCCTCCATTCGGCACAAGATTAGGTTTCAGCCTCTTACTAAAGTGGTGCATTAAAAAAATTAAGACATAAACCAGAGGACCCCTTATTTTAGATGAAGAGTCTGGGAACTCCTTAATTAAAGACACACCCCTGCGATACTAAAGTCTCGAAACAACACTAACTACTTACGTCGAAAAGCCCTGATTTTAGGTAATCAAAACTTCTTCGTTTTTGTTACAGTAAATAAAGCTTGATCTTATTAGAAGACTTGGCACTCTCATCGTAAAAGCTAACTACATAATTATTTGTTATTCCTATTCGGAGTTTTATGTCACTGAAATTCTTATAGCAAGTATGCCTAGCAAAAGGCAACATTCTTATGGAGTCTCCTGATATAACGACCTTTTCCTAACCCACAAGCTAAAAACAGGGGATCGCGCGGGGTGCTCTTATCTTAATCTATCTTTACCGAAACCCTCGCTGGGCTTTTCCAAAGTTTTTATAAAGGGAAAGTTGCCCCTTTTAGTGTAAATCCTTAGACACCGGCCAGAATATTCGGGGAATTTGAGATAAAAATCGCGTTGAGTTTAGAGCTTCTCAGATCATTTTTAATCCAAAGCCGAGGTCTGCCAAAGTTCAAACACCTAACAGTTTGTAGAAAATCTCAAATTAATATAGTAGTATAATGAAGTGTTAGTCAAGAAACTCCCACCGCGCGCGTGTTTGAGTGTAAAGAGGGCCTAAAAGTTGACACCGAACTCCCTTGTATGTACAAAAAGATCTAGGGACTCCTTCTAGCGACAAGAATATTCATTTTTAAAGGAATTCCCTCTTAGCTTTCTTATCTTCGATACCTGCTTTCTTACCCACAACCTTTTACTCTTATAAAAACCTGCCCCTTAAACTCTATAATTGTCTTTTTTTACTTTTTTATTTAAGTTCTTCCTATTTTTACTATAGTTAGGCGTATTTTACATATCTTGTTTTATTTGTGATAAGCCGGCCCTTTCCAAAAAGCTCTCGTAGTACGCAAAATCATAAAGAAGCTCTCATTTTTTATTTTACAAGGACTGAACAAGAGGACAAGGAAACCCTTATAATTTTTCTTAGAAGTTTATTCGAGATCTAAATACTACGAAAATTCTTGTACAAAGTTATTAGACTAAGTCTAGTAAGGAGATTCCATAAATAAAAGTTTAAATCGTAAAAATAGCTCGGGTTTTGTCAGTTTAATAATTCAACAAAAGGTTATGCCCCTTCAAAGCTCTTGCGCTGCTAGTTTCTTCTTTTAAAATCGGGGCCAAAAAAATAAGTATCTAAACACGAGGAAAGCCCCAAAAACTCCGTGAGAGAATAAAAAACCCAAATAGATAATTGAAATGAAAAACAAGAGGTTCGCTTAAAACCCAATAACACAAACTTTTTTACAATGTTCGAATACCCTTATGTAAAAGAGATTCAGATAAAGGTCTGCAACTTAATCTGGGTTTCCCTCATTCTTTACAAGTTTTTTTACTTATAATATCTAAAAAGGGGTACTTATGTTTTATGATACTGATACAGGTACCTCACAAGAATCTCGATAAGAAATAAGGGGTAGGTTCTATACAGGCTAAAAGGACATGGATAACTTACTACTTAAAGACAAAAAGCTATCGTATAGCAAAGCCCTAAAAAGTCCCAGTTCCTGTATACTATAGTAATGAAAAACCCGAATTCCCTTTATAAGAAGTAATTTAATTCTTAACCTCTCGTGTATTATATCAAAAAGGAGATCTTGTTACAAAGTCTTCCAAAAGCGGGTACTCGAAGTGAGAAATATGTCCGAACAGAGATTGAAATTTATATCTATTGCGTCTATGTCTTACAACGAGAAGCTCCTCCTGGCTATTGTCAACGGGATTCTTCTAACAAAATCTTTCTTTAATCTCGGCGATCTACATCCCTACATGCTTTCGTCACAAAGAAGTTTATAAGGATTTTCTTGGACCTTATTATACAGATAGATAATCATAGAAATAGGGGAGCATTTATCCAAATCTTTGCTCAGTTAATTTGTGGGTTTGTTGCGTATAGATGAGGACCCTTGTAACTTGTAAATATACCTTACTTATCTGAGGAACCGCTCCCCTTGTCAATTCATAAGCACCCCCTTCTGCCCATTCTTATAAACCAAATTCCTATAGACACTTATTATTCAGCAATATAGACTTGATTCCTATTTAATTAATACCTAATATTTCTAGTTATAAGCAGCTCGCAGTAACCCATCCGAGGTAGATTCATTCTTTTTAGACACCCTAGATTAATTATATGCTTCTAGAAAAGTAAACTCGATTTATAGTTATAGAGTTCATGTCCCTGGCTTATAGGATTTGAATAGGATAAGTAGATAAGATAAACGACAAGCGAGCCTTTCCTACTTATTATTTATGCTTTCCCTAACTGGGGTTGAGAAAATGAGTTGTATCTCGCGCGGACTAGATTTCAAATAAAAGTTTTGGTTTTCCTTAAGCCTACAGAATCCCCTATAAGTTGGGAGCTAGTAGTATATCTAAGACTTTTGGTTTGCTCTTTTATCTTTTCCTAGAATTGGATCAAACTTAGGCTTGAATAAAAAAGGGCTTAACATAAAAAAAGTTGTTTGAGTCAAATCCTTGTTCTATTCTTTTCCCTATTTTATAGCTATCACAAGTAAAAAAAGGGAGCTCTCCTGGGCATTCTCTTATACTGGGTGTTTATCCTAACAAGGAGTCAGTTAAAGAAACAAAGACTACTGACACGGGTCCTTACGATGGGTTGAAATTCTTATACTTGTCAAAAAGGACTTACTAAAAAAGGAAAGCCTGCTCATTACTATTTATCTCTCTTTTATACCTCCTCGAGCAAGATCCTAATCTGAATAAACAACTCTTTAGTAGCTCCCGCTGGAACTTCTGGACCCTATTTAATAAGCTTTCTTAACCTAACCTCGAGAGTGCTAAAAGCTTAAAGTAGCTACTAGAAAATGCATAACTTACTTCAAGTCCCACAACACTTAAATAAGACTGAGAAATCCATATTTCCTAGACTTTCAATTAGACTCTTTAAGGCAAGACTTTCGAAAGTCAAATGTGAAGGACAACAAATTGAGATTCATTTGAACAGTGCCCTAGCTCTTTTCTAGAAGGTCTTTTTTATTATATCCCAGATCTTAGTTACCTTCTTTGGAAAATCATATAGGATCCCCTCTTTCTTTAGCCAACGTTTTAGACACTTTATTACTTTCTTTTAATCGATTTCCTAGGCTTGCTCTCTATAAATACTAGAACTAAGATAAGTTGTTTTGTGTTTCTGTATGCTTTTTAGGAAGAGAGTGGGTGCCCACGTTCCCCTGTTTCTGTGTTTTCAATTACCGAAAATAAAGACTCCTTGGGATATAAAGAAAGGACTAAAGCCAATAAATCTTTATTTTTACTAAAAATTTTCTGTTATTTGAATTTATGCTTTGTGAGGGCTTTTCTAATCTCGGATACTCCAAAGGAAAGGTTTCTAGTCTTATAAAACCAAGTATACCGGGTCTCGGAGATAGAAATTGTTACGTTGGAGGCTCTTTTAGTTATTACTCGTGTCATGTTTAAAACGCCGTCTAAATTATTGCCTCTATACGGAACTTTTTATATTATGTTTATTAGTTTTTTTACTAGGATTCCCCGTTTGGATAAGTTTTATTACAAAGGAGTACTAAAAAGCAAAACTAAATCCTCCTGAAGTCAAAAACCTCTTGAACAAATGCTGCCTTACTTAATAAAAGATTCTTCACAGCTCGAACTCTAAAAAGGGAAGAACGTTAAAGCGATTATTAGATACTTTCTTAAAAACAACGGACGCATAGGGAATTCTGAAGTCATTCCATTTTTGTAGCTCGTACCTATAAAAGTTAAGCTAGGATACAGACAAACGGCAAAGTAGCCCCCTCGGTTTATAATTATTTAAATGCTTTTCGTATAAGAATTCAGTAGGAATCTTATTACCTTATCAGGAAGTTTTTGCTTAAATAAAAAGTACGCAGACTTAAAAAACCCTATACGCTGCAGAATAAGATGCCCCTGTTACTGAAGTACGAGTCCTTAAGGACTCGTACTTCCTTAGCATACTTAAAGTCCCTTAATTTAGCAGTTTACGGGATTCTATACCCCTAGGTAATGCCTAGAGTTTAGTAAACCCCTAAAATAGGGGTTCCTAAAAATGAAAATTGTGTAAATGCTCGACCCTAGTCAGCGAACTAATAACCTGTAATTTAGCAAACCCATTTTCGTTTTCGACTTACTTTCTTTTTCTTACTAAAAATTAGACCTCTCTTTGAGGAAGTCTTTCCTCTCCAAACCTTATACATACACAAGCTAAGGAACATTTAAATAAATTTGGACTCCTTCATTATTTTTATATTATTTTGGACCTTGACTAGACTTAGAGAAAAGGAATACTAAAAAGGCGCTTCTTCTTACTTAGTAAAAATAGTAAGATAGTTAAACTCGCAGTTATTCATATGACATTACTAAAATATTGCTTATGCCCAGTTTAAGGTTTATTTCGGATCTTACAGATTCCATTCCGCTTTAAAGGTAACGGGATATGCAAACTTAGGTTAAATCAAGTATCCTAGATAAGCAACTTCAGTTAAAATAGACACTGAAATTTAATATTAGCTCTATTTATCAGGATTTTAACTATTAGCTAACCATAGGATTTGAAACTCTGTCATATAAGGGCTTTTCCGTTTGTTACGTACTCTTGAGGTTTTTTCTAATTGGACACAAGGGAACCCTTCTACAAAGACTTTTATATAGATACACTTAACTGCTCCCGACAATTCCTTAAAATTATCTTACTGCCATACCTTTAAAAAGCTTTTTATTTACTGTGAAGTTTTGCGTTAAGACATGAAGTTGTACCTGGAGATCCAAGAGCAGGAGCCCCTATTAACAAAGACACTTAAGGTTACCCGAGCGTATTCTCCCATAGAATTACCCCAGCCAATAGATATAAAACTTCAATTCAATATGCCCTATATAGTTTAGAGGAGCTCTCTGCCCCTAGCAGTCTTTCCTCGGGTAGTTGCCAAGGACGGGGTTTCCTGTTATAAGCGGCATCCCTGAAGTTTGCAAAGTAAGACTTTAATCAATGAAAAATACTGGGTGACTCAATTATTATAACCCCACGAAATCCATAAGAAAGAAGATAATTTACCACATATAGAATAGAGTCCTTAGAGCCTTCTTTCACACCTCTGTAGAGAATACTGATTATCAGCAATGCATGTCATCATAACCCAAAAGGAAACTAATTAAGCCTCTCCTTTGCCTTCTATCCGCTTAGACTCCACTTGCTTTAGCTACAGCTTTACTTCCTTCCAGAAATAGCTAGCCATATTTGCCGGCTAACAAGGACAGCTAAGAAAGCCTTTGCTCGCTAAGACATTGGATTCCATAAGACATTTATCGGAGTAAGTTGTAAATTCCTAATCTCAACAATACAATTTCCCTCTTAAAAGCGATGCCGTCATAATAATACAAGAACTCTTTAGCTGGCTATACACATGGATCATACATACTCCTCCTCGCTTTACCAAGAATACAAAGGCTTTGGACTTCTAGACTAGAGCACTTGATTTTCCTGTATATTACATTAGTGAGGTAAGCAGCTCAAATCTTTTTCTATGTTGTATCCGTTGGAGGTATCAGTATAAATTTTACCTTTGCGTATTCCGAAGTGGCCTAACACCCTTTTTACTTTGCTTTAAGTGCTCTCCCCTTCTCTTTAGTGATGGATTTTTTTGTATTTGTAAAAAGGGGCCCAGTCAGTTCAGTAATATGGGGTAGACAAGGCCCTGATCATCTCACAGTGTTAACTTTTTGCTATTCTTAGAAATAAGGGTTAAGTTTTCTGAGTAGTTCCACAGAAAAGTTTACTTCCCACCAACTAAAGTAATTATAGTAATATCCACTAAAAAGAATCCAGATATCGAGACTGTTGTGATATTGCGGGAGAGACCCTTCTAAGAAACCAGGGTACACCCGTTATGAGAAATCCTCATGAAGGATTACATGCATGCGAATTCTATTTTAAGAGACCCCAGCAATGAGATATTTATATGCAATCAAATATTGAACCGAGTTCTGAGTATAAGATTCCTAACACAAATCCAGGATTCGAACCCTACTATCGAGCCATTAAACTTTATATAAATCCTATCTTAATTAATCTCATAATAAAAAAGAGTCCAGGGTTGGGATTTCTAATGGATACGCCTCCGCTTGCAAAGGCCTTTTCAGAATTGTACAACTTGAAATTTTTCCAGTAATATGTGAGTGAATGAAAAACGGAATTTATACTCTAATGTATTTACTAAGACAACGAAAATTGAGTCCTAAATAAATGGATTTAGGTTGCCATAATTAACTCGTGAGGAGTGCTCTTATAAATTATTTAACCTTACTAAACTAAAGTATACAGAATGAAAACTTTCAACTAGGAAGATAAGAGGTTAACAAACAAACCCTGCCTTCTAGGTTTCAGAATTTTTACCTTAATCGTAAAAACGTTACATATATGGTCTATTAAATTATAAATTAGGACTTTAGAGGTGTTCTTGTACTATTTATACCCTAGCGCCTCGTTGTTCGATTATTGCAAAAAAAGAACTTGATTTCTAGTAAGTAAATAGAATAGCAACCATAATTATAAACCACATATTAACTTTTGTAACTCTGAGCCTTGTATTCTAATTCACGTATTCTTAAGTATAATAGTTTCTAAAATTAAGACATGAAATATAAAGTCCCAGGTCCCTTCTTACTTACTGGAACGTTCAATTAGAAAAGAAAGATTTCTAACAATCATAGCAGAAAGACAAAGCCACTTAAAAAGATATACCTAAAGTTCATTCTATTCTAACGTGACTTCAATGTTTAATACTTAACAAGCGGGTAGCCCTCTTTTAAGCAATTACGTGTTCTACATTTTGGACATATGAATGCGAGTAATCATGTACTTGCGTAAAACGTCTGACATTAATATTACAGGAGTCAAATTAGCACACACTCTCTATCCTCATAGACTTCTTGACTAACGAAAAAGAAAATGAACTAGATTCTCTTTTATTTACTCCAGGAGCAGGCATTGGAGTTGATGGACTTACCTTATTCCTTTTTATCTTACTAACACAACATTACTAAATTTATCGTATGTAACCGAGCTAATGATCCTGAATACGTAATACAGAGTCAAGATAAGTATCAGAAAAGAACCTTCAACTATTTTCTTTAAAATGTACTTTTGTCTTCTTTTATACTTCCCATACTTTTTTTTTGGAAAAACCACATAAGGGGCCGAGTAGGCTAAAGGTTGGATCTACCCGATATACTAAATACTAAGATGAAAGGTTTTTAGGACTAGTTACACTCATTTTTATCTTATACTCTACATACACGAACCTTGCAATAGGTAAGATCAGGCTGGCACGGGCCCTTTACGAAAACCAAACTTTTGGGATCTATTTATTAAAATTTCTGAAATAAAGTCGGATATCTTATCTTCTTTAAGCACAATTCCCTAGTTCTTGATAAACTTACTAAATAAAGAGTATTTACTCAGGTACTTACAGATACATAGTATACACCTTACCGAGCTTTCTATTCTAAATGAGCCCTAATTATGCTGGGTTTTTTTAAAGTAGAAAAAAGTGAATTTAGTGGTTGGTAAGGAGTAGCTAGTCAATTCTGAATAAAAGATAAAAGGTGTGTGTGTAACTAACATTCTAAAGTTCCTACTTATTAAAAAGTATCTAATAGAATTTAAGGTAAGGAAATCCCAAGGTCCTAGTAAAGTAAAGCAATAGTCTACGTGTATATAGTATAAGCCTAAAGAGGTTATCTTCCAAACAAGATGTGAGAGGGTTTGGTAAGTAAATATAGTATTCCTTTAATCTTTAATAAAGTGGGATTTCTTTATAATATATAGGAGGGAGTCCTTGGATTAGTATAGATTTTGTAACTTATAAGAGGATTTCGAACTAATAAGTAAGCCCTTTTCTAGCATTTCCTAAGTGGAGCCTTTTTAAATTTTAGGTTTTTTCTAAATCTAAATAAACTGTGGGTTTCTTGATTAACTTAGTCCTTTAAACTGGGCCTTATAAGCAAGCTTTGAGTATAGGTATTACTTAAAAGGGTAAGAAGTTAGGTACTTTAAATTGAAGTTTTTATAAGGTGTCTTTTTTACTGGCGTTTAATATTAAATAGTTAAAGTATATGGGCCCTCCCTAGTATGCTGACTTGAGCAGTTTAGGAAATTTAGGTAAAAAAAGCATACTTCTTTACTTTAATACTAAAATTTAGGTGATTACTACAAGAGACATTTTGCCTTTAAGATATTAGCGAAAGGTTGTTAAGTAAAAAGCCTAAGAAATCATCTATATTTTTTTCTAATAGCTCCCTATTCTATAAAGCAAATTTAGAAGCCTCTTATTTAAGAATAGGGGCTATCTTACTGCCTTATTTACATAAGTAAAACCAAGACAATTCAAACTAAAATTAGAGGTAAGCGTTTTATAGGGCAACCCTTATTACATACAAGAAAAAGTGTAGCTAATAGAGCTTTTGAATTGCTTATTTAAGGAAGGTTAGCTTGTTTCTTAAATTTACTAATTAAATTGTAAATTAACATATCTTATACAAATGTCTTCCTCTATATTTGTATATATTTGTCTTTTTTATAAAAAATATTATATATAATTAATGGGTTTCTTTCAATTAATAAGAGTAGGAATCGCTGATAAAGGGAATACAGAAAAAAGGGCTTTTTTAATAAGATAGAGGGAAGCTTGCTTGTGACTTACGCAAGACTTTTCAAATTTCTAGAAATAAGGATAACTAAGAAACTTTCATGAAACTCTATGCGGTAAGGCCTAAAATAAATATTTCCGAGAGTCGTAGGGTCTTAAGAGTATCCAAATTCTATGTTAATGAAGTAACTCTAATCGAGAAAAATAGGAGTTAATATGTACTTAATTTATAAGTATTTTAGAGTCTTTTACATATTATTATAAACAAAGATTTAAAGTAAATCCGCTTACTTATTTTTTCTATAATTTTTATAAATAAGTTGCTTTGTAAGTATAGCTAAGAATTTTCCTTGAATAAGGGGTCGTAAAGAGAATCAGTCTCCCTTAATACTTAATAAGTTCTAGTTTTTAATAAATTTAGGAATTACTACTATCTAATTAATCTAGTTCAAATATTGACTCAAGATAGAGCACTTCCTATTCCAAGTAAACTAAAAGGAAGCTCTTTGTTTTCTGTGCTATGAAATAGAGGTAATGCATTACTTAAGAAATTTTTAATATAAGTTCCTATAATCCTTAAATAAGGATTCTACCTACCAATATGTAGCCCCTCATATCTCATGGGATTCCAATAGAAACTCTCAAAGTGAAGTAATAGGAGTATCCGTAATTTTTCTTTGTTTAGTTAAAGGTGTTTCTTATAAGTAAATTCAGTTAATAAGGAGTATGAGTTTCGGGAATCCCTTAGGAGTCGATGTCATAGGTAAAATAGACCAAAAATATACTCCTATACTTCTTTTAAATACTAATAATAGAATAAAGCTTGACTTCTTAATAGTTAAAGTTTCAGCTGTAGTATTAGGATCTTAACTAGCTTAAGCTGTTGAGGAATAAAGGAGTATACGTAATAGTTGTTGTCTTACTCTTAAGTAGTTTATTGCACTTAATTAGAAAGAAAAAGAAATAAGTAAAAAAAAATCCTACCCTTTATATCTCTCGAGGGTCCTCTTTTTTATAATTGGAACATAATACCCCTTAGTTGTTTCTTCCTATCGGTAACCGCTTTATTTGTTCGTATACAGCCTACACCCAATATTACATGAGCCTTTTCTTATTGTTAGTATCTAATTATATCTAAGATCTGTTCAAAGCAGGGAGCTCGAAGAAAGAAATTGCTTGTTGCTAAGCAGTTTTCAAAGGCAAAAAGGGTAGCTTTAGCTACTGAGATTTAGATATTTAAAAGCTATATATGTCATATGGATTTCTGAATTTAAGTACAAATTGAATTTTACAGGAATAGTAAGAAGCTTTTTTGTTTTAATAAGGAAATTTGATAGAGCCCTATACGTGGTATTAGTCTTACTAAAGTGTTTTAGCTTATAACTTCTAAGATCGAAAAACCTTTTTCAACGGGGGTCCCTATGAATCCCTTAGCTGCCCTTAACATTTAACTTTTTAGTTATGAAAATTAGAATATTGTTCTAAATGATTGCTTATTTTAATGTAAAATAGTAAAGAAGCTACGCGGCTAAGAATTTCCTTGCTTACAAGTGCCCCCGAAAGTTGGTATAGCAGTTAGATTGACTAAATTAGCCCCTGTGATTATCTAGGGCTTTAGCAAGTAACAAAGCCTTTTGGTCTTTTATTAGAAAAGCAATTCAAAAAAGAGATAAAAAGATAAAGGGTAAGGACAAGCTATATAAAAAACTACTATACTGTTTTGTATACTCTAGAACGAAGGCAAGCTTCTAATTCTTACAAGGAGTTCAGGATTTTTAAGCATTGCCGGGATATGCTTTATGCAATGAATACTTTTAAGTTCTATCCTCGAGGTCAAAGACATAAT
>JAYMTL010000178.1:0-29793 GCA_036897445.1 Pelargonium tetragonum | reverse complement strand
CAAGTCATAGCACTTTTGTATGGTAGCTTTTCTAATTTGATAGTAAGATTCTTTTTATTAAAAGCCTCGCACTTTCTTTTTATTTACAAGGGATTGCTTGTTTAGCTAATAGAGAAGTACAGCTACCAAGTAAGAAAGCCAAAGGTACAGAAAGCAAATAAGATCGTGAGTAAGAAGTGTGTGTTTAAAAGCGAGGAATTCTTTTTCTTTTGAGTTCTGTTTAGACTATAACATCTGGCTGGGGATCTGCTACTTTACATTAAGCAAAGGTGGGATATACTAGGTATCCCGGGTCTGGGTTCGCTATTTTGGCTTTAATATAATAGATGATAGGCAGGCGTTCTTGTTTATCGAATACTTGTAAAAAACCTCTTAACGACTCCTTACTAAAAATTCCGGGTAAGCTTATGTAGGAAAACTTATAGTGATATGCTAAGTTTAATTTAAGGATCTACTTTATTAACGGGTGGAAATTCAAGGGATAGTAAAGCTTCTAGTTTTTATAGTAATAGGGTATATATACTAGGTATTTACAGAATGCAATAGAAAGTAGTAAAGTTTTCTTTTTGTAATAAGTGTTCGTGACAGGGTTGACGCAGAAAAGTTTAGACTTTATATTATTCTTAAATTTTATTGGGCTTAGTCCACTTAAACCAGTAAGGTATGCGTTTTAATTGGGTGTAACCGGGAAGATACTTTAGTTTTACTCGAGACTTAGTTTATCAATTAAATCTTACAGAAGCAGGGGTTATAAAAAGTTAGACTGAAGTTTTTTGTTTATCAAAGTACTCTTAACTTATACCAATAGGAACCTAAAATTGTTGCTATAAAAAAACCCGGCTCTTTTTTATAACGTTATTTATTAAAAAAGAAAGAAGGATTTTGCTTACTTTTTGTTAAAAGCGGGGGTGTTTTCAAGTTTACGTTAGAGAGAGTTCCCATAGGGTAAAAATACTATGAAGTTGTAAAAGAAGGTAGTAGTAAAGCAACCTGGCCTTGCTTAGGGAGACCCTCTAATTACTTATTCGTATAGAAAGAAGCGGGAGCTTTTATCCTTTATATTTACTTTTATTTACTAAGCATTACATTAGTTCCTCTCTTTTCAAACTCGACATTGGGAAATGAAAAGTATAAGCATCTTTTTCTTAGAAGGACAAGGTAAATATAATATAAAACAGGTATTAGTTTAACGAGCTAGTAAGCTACTAAAAGTATGGGGGTTATATTCTTAGTTTCGTAACAAAATAGGATCTAGTTATTTTTAATTGCAATCCTAAATCCTAAAAGTCTTATTTTCAAGTTAACAAAAGGAGCCTTAGAATAAAGTATTGCCAAATTTTCGCGTTATATGTCTTTTCCGTATGTGTTACATATCTTAAATTCAAGAGTATAGAAAGTATAGTCACGAACTAGTGATCAAGAAAAGCTTATCCTCTAATTTTTTGTTATTAAAAGCTTACCCTGTATGGCAACCCTTGACTTTTTGAAAGATACAAATAACCAGTCTTTTTACAAGAGGTACTTCAAAATTCGAGTGCCCTTTCTGAGATTTAGTGAGACTCAATAAAATTCAAGTTAATAAAGCTTTTAAAGTACTTTGGACCCAGGGTTACTTATTTTTCTTCCTTTCGTGAGCAGCCATTCTAGTCCTTTTACTACACAAATTTTAGATTCTCGAGACTTTAAGGTAATTGTAACCGCCCTATACTTCATAAAGTATTTTAACTGCTCAGGTACTATACTGCAGAACTTTTAGTTCCGTAAACACAGGAGTTTTGTAAAAACTAAAAGTGGGTACGTAGAACTTGAACTCCTTGTAGTTAACACAGAAACACTCGCGGGAGAGGTATAAGTCGAGAATTTATAAAGTTGTTATCAAGATTTTGGTATTAAAAAATCTTTTTCTTTAAGGCAGCCATGTATATTACAAAAATTCATTCTAAACATTAAGAGGCTTGGGAACTAATAACCACCTTCAAGAGAAAAGTCTTACTATAATGGGTCCAATAGTATAGTCTCTAAAATAAAGTTATTAAAAAATTAGTACAATTGCATAATATTAAGAAGTCTAAATCGCAGATTTTAAATTACTGCATATAACCAAAACCTTGAAAGAAAAAAAGAATACCTTATTGATAAGTTGTCTATCTAAAAGCGGCACCCCTTAGCGTGTGTAATAATAGAGGGCGCAAGCTTTATTCATTAAAGATTTCGAAAACGGAGTAGGAGTTGTATCTTTTAGAACTGTAATTATTTCTTGTTATACTCTACTTACAGACAGGTAAACTGAATGCTATAATTATCTTTCTTCGAAAGGGTTTAATTGGAGACCCGCTTTTTTAATAATACTCGCCAAACCCGTACTCAAATGAGAAGTTCTATGTGGGGATAATCCTAGAATTTCACTTTCGAATTTTGATTATATAACCTGTAATGCTATATTACTATTAGTTAGTTATGAGGGACCCGTCGAAATACAGGGGTTTCCTTTTCAATTTTAAACCGGGAGCTAGCTCTTTAGGCTCAATATTATTTGTAAGTATAAATTGCCTTTGTAGTGGACGCTTATAAGAAGATTTAAAATTAAAGGAGGCTCGCTCCCGTGCTTACCAATTAGTAAGGGACCCCTGTAATAATTTCTGTCATATTCTAGTAGTTTCATTTTTTTTTAACTAGAAGGTATAACGGGGTTGAAGGACTCTATTGACAAGGAAGTCTTGATAAGTGACTCTATAAATTCTTTTTTCTCGCTTGGATTACATACGAAACTGGTAAAGGGGTCCCACTTAGATATAAAAGGTATAATTTCACATTAATTAAAAACCGCCCAACCCTTGAACCTATAAACTAGAAAGCTTTTCTCTCATAACCTTTCCTATTCATGTGAGTGTAGGAAAGTAAAAAAAGACTATGTCAGCTCTTATATTTTTAGAAATTTTTGTACAAACAAGTTCTTATTGCCGCGGTATTTTAGCTTGTGTTGTATTAATATTCAAGAGCATTGTCATACTTAGAAGCGTATCCTTAAGATTTTGAATTCTTGAGTTTAAATTAAAGCTTTCCGGAGAAGTCTTCCTTAGAGCCCTTAACCAAAAGTGAGGTTTACATTTTCTTTATTACAGCATTTTGACTTTATGAGTGGGCCCTTTCTTTCACTTTCGTTTGTTTTTAGCTCTATTTTTTATATCTGCTTTTCATCTTTGTACAATCCTTCTCGGTTCCTGTAATAGGGTCCCAAAGCTGCCTTTCCATTTAATCAAGCGAAGGGCTTCTAATAGCATGAGACATAAATCCGCCATGCCATCTGCTTAGTCAAGTACAGGGTAACTAACCGGGGGGTCTCCCATAGAGAAGGGGATCGCTTAATTTAATAGAAAGTCTTAGTTTATGCAGGAGAATATTTATTCTCTAGGAAATGCAGTTTTCAGTCTTATTTGAGAGCAGGCGAGTTTTAGCTGTTGAAAAAGTCAAGCTCCCCTTACCTTGGGCCTTGGGAATGTAATCTAGCTAGAACTTTTCTAAAGGTAATAGAATTCAGAGTAAGGTCCTTAATTGAAATTTAGTATTGAGCTTGAGAAATTAAGAAAAAAGGGGAGATCCATAAAAAGAATCTTTAATTACGACAGAGTTTTTTCTTCCAATAAAGAAGCCCCTTTTGCCCTGTTTATACCTTGTGGAGACTCCTCCGATATAAACGATATAAAATAAAGAATAACAAGAATGAGAAAACTTTTAAGCGTAAACTATAATAGAGTAAACCCGTACGCAAAAGTTGTACTCAAGAGCAAAAGAAAACAGATCTATTTCTCTCTACGGCACCCTATTTTATAAGTGCTCCATTAAGGTAGTTGGTAGAGAATTTCTACTCACTAGAGGCTCCTTTTGGTATACTTTATTATCCTTTGCTCCTAGAATTTCTTCTTTGATATCAATACAAGTTTATGAGGTTTGCGTTTACGGTGTTATTGCTTATATAGAGGACTAAATGTTGACAGGAGCTGAAAAGCCTGTAAATGAAACCTAAATTAAGTTAGAATATCCTATAAGTTTCTTCTACAAAAAGAATTACCTTATATAATATAAGCCCCAAAAAGTCTTTATAATCTAGTACAACTCCGCTCAAAAGAGAGGCGATAAAGGATCCGAAATAAAACTTTGTTGCATAGCTTTTTTGTAGCATAGGAAAGAACTTCCTTTTTTAGAATTTGCTATATTTCCGTCTATAAAGGGAAAATAGGCGCAGATTTCTTGTTTAAAGATATGGCTTTTGTTCAGTCTTTTTGAAAGACCACTCCCACTATAGTAATTCCAATGAATATAGAGACCTGGTAGCAACAAGTAGTAACCGTGAAGCTGTATCATCCCTTGTGCAAAAGAGTCGTTTGAATTGCTTGCGCGGAGAGTTGATATCTTGTAAATTCATAAGTCTTTTTTTGGGATCTCCCTTTTAAAATTTTAACCGACCTTGAGTACTTAAAGCCTTATTTTTCGAACGGTACCGGTAACTCAAGACAAAGCGTCAATAATGCAAATAATTTAGAGTTAAGTGGATTTCTTTTATACAAGAGTCTAATGCTTTTTCCTAGTGGAAGAATTTGCACGGACGATTATAGTGGGTGCTTTGGACAAAAATAGCTATAAAGCAAAGAGAATGCCCTAATAAATAAAAGTGAGAGGAAAGACTAAGATGATATAAGAAAAAATTGTCTCTACTAAGCTACGCCCCACCCGGTTTTTGGCTAAGTTTTTTTAGGGAGCTCCTACAATCGAAAGTAAGCCCTTGAACTTTGTGTTTAATGCCTCTTAAAGCTCCGGAAAATTCTCTCTTTTTTTCTTACTGAAGGTTTCCTAACAAAAGAATTTCTTTATATTGTAAATATTTAATCTGGCGAGGGGCCTTCTAATTGATTTCATATGATGTCCCAGGAATTTTTTTACTATTTTAGGATTTCTTTTTTATAAGAATTCTCTAAGTGGGCTCTAAACTCCAATTTAGTTCATGCTGCTGGATTTATTCCTCTTATTGCTCTTACTTTTCTCATAACTAGGGCTCCCGCTAAGACCCATAAAGTTGCTGTTTATAAGACTAGGGTTCGTCCTATCTATCCCAAAAGGAATCCTAATACATTTCTCCCGCCGTGTTAAGTAACAGAACTCTTAAGAATCCTAAGAAAATGAAAATATTCACAATCTAAAAAAAGGACCTTCCTAATAAGATAATTAAGATTAAAAGCTAGAATACAAACAAAAGCCTATCCCTGGTTGTATTCCATATAAAGAAAGCTGGCAGGTGACCCCAAAAGTGCAGTTTTAATAGTCTTAGTTCACGAGTTCTTGTAATTTTGATAGGAAAATTTTTCTCAAAGCAAGTGCTTAACGAGCGCCCTTAATATACCTCCTAAAAAATCCTTTTTATATTTAGGGGGTCTCCCCTACTAGTAAAGGATGTATAGTTTTACAGCCGTAACAGGTACTTAACACCTCGAATAGGTACAACTTCGAGTTCAGATTTAGGGATTTTTCAGGTAACGAGATTCCCGCCCTCCCTTGTAGTACCTTGTAGTAAAGCCTTCCTTATGGGTTTCGTATCTTTATTCCAAGGTTAAAAAAGGAACACTTTCTCCCTATTGTGTTAACACAAGTTACCTCCGCGGTGGTAAAAACAAAAGGCTTTTCACTAGGAAAGAATTCTCCAACACCCAAAAATTTTTTAATTTATAGGAATTCCCGTTTGCACAAGTTTTGGCTCATTTTTCAAAACACGGGTTCCGCTTTATCTTCCCTGGCCTCAAAGCAGCATTAGGAGTCTTTGTTAAATCGAGCTTAGAGAAGGGGACTCCTTGTGCCGTGTAGGATGGCTTCTTTATCTAAGATTATGCACCAAATTATGACTACAAAGCTTCATGTATTCCTTGATGGGTGCTCTAACAACTTCCACAGGACAGAATTTTCCAAGTGAGAGCTGCCCTTTTCCTTTTAATTGAAATATAATAGAGAAGCCCTTAGAAATATCTAATTTTCTGTTTGTCAACCCCGGAAAGCACCCAGAAAGGCTTGCTGTACGGGCGTTATAAGAAATCGCATATTTACTAGTGCGCCTTGAACTCAAGGCATTAGCAGGAATTGGCCCGTGACTTGAAATCCGTGGGAGTAAGAACGCGGAAGGGGCTTTTTGGGGACGTGATACTAGCAAGTTTACTTTGAGTTTTAGCGCTCTGTTATGCTTCCTAGTAAAGGTTTTTAGTTATATATCATAACAAGGGATTCCTCAAACTTCTTTTTCTTTTTTCTACTCAAATGAAAACTAAAATGAAATGCTCGATGACATTTAATTGATAAAAAGCAGACACTTTACTCAAAAAAGGGACTGGTTAGTACTCTCCCCGGGTTTCAAAGGGGTTAAAAAGTAAGGTATAAACTAGAACATAAAAATGAATTAAGACATGGATTTTCAAGGGCAAGATCCTTCTATTAGGGGATTTCTGCCGCAAGCTGCAACTAGAATAAGTTATTCTGGTATGGAAAAAGTTTCCTTGTACGTGTATGTATTCAACTAAATTCTTAAAATTAAACAAGCCTTTAAACCCGTTGATTAGCAGGATTGGGATTTAATTCCTTTTGACTTGTCAAGTTAGAGTCAGGTTTGGTGAGAGTCTCTTAGGTTTCTTGCGGAAAGTTTGACTATTCACTGAAGACAAAGAGTTAAAACTATAATAGGAATCCTTTATTATATAGCCGTTTTAAAGAGCCGTATCTCTGGAAACCAGAAATTAAGATTTTTTACCTATTAAGTGTGCTCTGTTATCCTAAAGGACTATGCATAAAGGATCTTTTACTATATCTTTTATCACTAAAGCTAAGAAATCCCTTATGAATTATAAAAACTATATATTTCAGTCAACCGAAGCACACTTTAACGTGTCTGGGGAGCTCCTAAAGACTTTTAACGTTTTCTTATACTTAGTAAATTAGAATCTAGGTAGGGTAACAAGAAATTTCATGATAAAGAGCTTAAGAACAAAAATATCGTATAGCGGAAGTGAATACTGTGTACGCATAGCACGTTAATGGAGTAACCGGGGTAGTCAACGAAGATTCAAGTAAATGTAGTGTAATAAAGACTGGGTTGCGCAAAAAGCATAGTAAGAGTAGTTACAATGGGACCTTAAAAAGGAAAGCTAGTAATATTCCTCAAAATCTCATTAAAGATCAAAAACTTGGCTCAAATTTCAAGTTTGGAGGTACTACCAGTCAAAAAGCTGTATCAATTTTAGCGGGTTTCTACCTTTATAAAGATATTGGATGGATGAGGAAAAGTATGCCTTGAAGATATTAAATTCTAGTTTATTTGAAGTCCCTCTGTCTAGGTTTTAAGCTTTTGGCTTGTGAATCATCCAAGGGGGTTTCCTGTGTTTCGTACATTAAATAAGAAGATTTTCTTTGCAACGAGTTATAAGATAAAATGTAAACTATGCTAAACAGATAATTAAATTCCTTTTTGCGGGGGGGCTTCCCTTGACACTGGTATCGGGTTTTTAAAGATTAAAGAGCCCCTATACAAATAGAAAGTCGTAACCTTCTTTCTAGGGGTATGACAATGTTTTACACTATCAAGCGATTCTTACTCACGGATTTTCTCCGATTTCTGAAATTTACCTGCTGTGAGACTTTTTCTTATTAAGTATTTATTCAAGCAAGGGGACAAAAGTACATCAAAAATTTTAGGTAGGCTATGATATTCAATTAATTGAAAATGGAGCCTCTTTTCGAGTAAAGCAGTTTTTCCAAATTACCGAGTTTTCTTAGTCTTGATCCACATTTCCATGTTACCGGGATACCTATTTAACAAGTATTTAGCAAAGATATGACCCCTTAATATGCGACTTTGCCGTCTTTTTTCTATCTTGTTTTCTTGGTATTCTTCTTATTTAATTTAGAATAATCAAGAGTATTGCTTAATTCGAGTATTTAACTAACGAAGTTGAAATTCAGGATAGTAACAGAATAGGGGCGTATTTTTCTTTCTACTGCGAGAATTTCTTTTTTTAGGAAAGCCCACTCTAGTTACAAAGAAATTCCTTCTACACAAAAACTTAGAAAGTTCCCCTTTAAGGGTATGCCGGGATTTGAACCTATTGCATTTATATTAAAAAGCTTCAAACTAATACCAGGACAATTGCTCTCGCTCTAACATATAAGAGCTTGCACTATAACTCGCAGGATAACTACTTCTTTCTATCTAAGTGATTATACTAACAGGAGTGTTACCGAAAAAACGACAAAGGGATATTAGGCCTTCCTTTGTTACTAATAGAATTACAGCGTGATACGAGGCCGAGGGTCCTAAGAGTCAAACCTTTTGACTTTCAAACTAGAATTATACTTAGGGTAAAAAAATCAAAGTTATAAGTCAATTTAGTTTCAGCTTTATGTATACAACCGTAAGAAAGAGGCTCTTCTAAAAAATGAGTTTCGTCTTATAAAACGGGGCCCCTTTTCTAAGTTATCCCTCTAAGGACTCCCCGGTAACTATAAGCTTATCCTTCTGCCCGAAGTTCATAATAGAGCTCCTATCTTTCTTGGCTTGGTAGATCCGACATAGATATTAAGCTTATATGCTATAAAGGCACAAATCCGGGAGGATGAAAATCTTAAGGTAGAACTCCTTAATACTTAGTTTAATGCCAAAAATATGTAATAAAAAAGTACAGGGTTCATAGCCCCCCAAGAGGTACCAAGTATACTAGCTAAAAAACCTTTTACTGCTTATTAGACTCTCAAAGGATAACCCCCAGAATCTTGCACCAATAACGCGGCTTGCCTATAAGGCTTTTTACTAAATCCTGGATGAAAGTGTTGTAGAACTGATTTATACCCTCTTTTAAATAAAAAATAAGGAGTATGTAATGCCTCAGAAGGGTATCACTTAAGTATCCCGCTATCTTATAAATTCCAGTATTTTACGTAGTTAGAGTAGCGCTTCCTGGTTAATCAAGATAAACTTTTTTTATACATTTATATATACGGAATCCTGCTTTATTCTAACTCTTTTAGTAAAAGCTTGAACTTGGGTAAAGGCTCTACCTGGATTCTCTACTTATTCTTTTATTCCCGCAAGACTTGGATTCTTGTAAGGAGTTACTTAGTTCAAAAACAAGAAGGGCGCACCACCTTAACTCGCCAAGGGTTTGGCAAAAAAGGAAACTTTTAATCTTACATATGCTTAACCGGCCCTCTTAGAATCTTTTGACTCCTTCAATTACTGAGTTTCCCTATTCGTTACTAAATGACTTCTTAGGTTGAGATAATAGGTACATAATATAAAAGCAGAATTACCTTCTTCCCTTTTTTAGAACTGATTTAGAACCTCCTAAAACAATACAAGAGTTCAAGTCCCATAAAGCCTCTTCTTAACTTATTTGTTACTCTAAAGCACGCCTTCTTTCTTAGGAGCCTTAGTTTTCTCTTATCCAAAAGACCCTGTTTCTTACTAAGAATTAGCATACCTTTCCTATGAGCTGTATTCTCTAGCTGTACCGTACTCTGTATCTTCAAGGCCTTATGAGCCAGACCAGCTATTCTGCCCCCCTCTTAGAAGCTTGTACTTATCTTATATCTTAGCTATAGCGTTCCTAGTCTTTATAGTCTTATCTTATATGTGGAATAGAAAAGTTTAGGAGTTAGTTGTAGTTAGAGCTCTTGCATTCATGTGTTACTGTACTCTAGAAAGTCCCGGCTTTCCAGTGAAGAAGTCCTTTTTAATGCCTTTCTAGTAGAGGGCTGGCATAAGGTGGTCTAAGACTAAAATTGAGATTTGTTATTACCTATATTCATATACTCTTACACTACTAGGGAATACATATTATCAGGGCTTAAGTTATTCTAAACTCTTGCTTTTATCACTACAAGTTTAGGGATCCTCGTAATAGTACACACTCAAGGCTTTGCTAATATTTCCTATGTTTATGTTTTTTGAATTGCTTTAGTTAGTTACAGAGTCAGAAATTTCCCTTTTAAGTGGTATTTTCCTCTAACCTCTAAAACCTTTTAGAGTGCTTAAGAGAGGAGTAGGGTACACCTTTTTATTAAGATTAAGAAAAACCTTCCCAAATTCTTCCTTGCTTTAATTGGCAGGTAGCTGCACAGGAACTAAAGGTAATCCTTTAGTAAAAGCCCTACCTTATAAACAAGAAACTCTAAAGGTACGGAATACACTAGCTACGTAGGTTCTAATCCCTGCTTCTTATCTTCGATACCTTATTTATATCTGAATCTAAACCGAGCTTCTTATAGTATAGATCCTGGCTTTATTAATTCCATTATCCCTAACTTTTTATATAGGGGGACCCCTTGTTAACTAGAACTTTCTATTAGCTATCTTATTGATCTTGTTTCTATACACCTTATATTAGGATTTTTTAAGTTAAGGATAACCACCGCTTAGTTCGTTTTGGTATTACCTCTAGGTGTAGCGAAATGAAGCATCCCTGCCTTAATACTAAAAAAGAAATGAATTATAAGCATACGCGCGAGAGAGAGTTACCAAGCCTTTGAAATAAACCCTCGTTTAAGAATCTCTACCTATTAGAAAATACATTAACTTATTGAGATGAAAAAGGTTATAGCACTTCAGGAAGGAGTAAGGGTTCTTCTATATTCTACAGCAATCCCCTTTTTAAGGGTTGCCGAGAATAAATACACTTCAATGATTTACTCTGGAAGCCCGAGAAGTTTACACCAAATTCAGGAGTCTTTTTAGAGCTCTTTGATTACTAATCAGAACTTCAAGAAAAAAGCATGACCTTATGCTTAGGGCTATAGAAAGAGTTTAGATAGAATAGAGACTATATAGGAAGCCCCCTCTAAAAATTCTTTAGGCTTTTAGTTATACGGAAACCCCTTAGGTTCTGGCAGGCTTCGCTATTTAATGTTTAAAACAAATGCAAAAACTTAAGTCAGTGTGCCATAAGCAAAAGTACCGGGCATAGCGCAGTCCTGGTTAGGGTATAGAAACTGAAATTCCTATACTACCCCTTCTTAGAGGAAGCGGTTCTCCCTATTAGGGTAAGTGAGGGCTACTGGATGCTAACTCTTTCTAGTTATTTCCCCCTTTTTAGTCAATTTTTTAGCTGTGAAAAGGCTTTCTCGGGCACCTATCTCAGTACCCCCGTCTAAAGAAACTCGTCGGAGTTTTTTTGTTCCCGGCTACAGAGTCTTAGTTGTAGACATATCCGTCAGTTTACACAGTCTTCCTTTTCATTATAATTTTTTGGTTTAGTACTTCGTTGAAATCCTTATTATTACTTGATGTATCCTTTGCCAGTTTTTAAATATCGCTAAAATACTATTCAATTTCCTACTCTCATCCTTGGAGAGAACCCTAAGTATGCCATTTTTGGGCCTTACAACGAGTTCCTTGGTAGGCAACTCTAGTTAGAGAACAATAAAAAAATTCTGGTGAAAATCTCGCAGGGTTTCCCTATTCCAAAGTTTTTAGCCCTTAATATTTTAGAAATCCCTAACTCTTGTTGTCTAGGCGACTCTGTTAGTATATGCTATAGCCGGAAACTTTAGAACTTTTAATATACGAAGTACTTTATATAGAGTCTTAGTACAACCTAGGATAAAAGCGCGTATTGTGTACTGCAGATTTTGACTTATTTATAAGGTATCTCTTTTTCTTCAGCGTATCCTTTGGAATGCTTTTCGACCATATGGAAAATACGTTGGCAGATGGCTTTTCAGAAAAAAACCTAAGGGAGCTCTTTTTATCCTGGTTATTTAGGCATAGAGTCCTCAGTGACAAGAGCTCTATAAATTCATTCTCAATCTCAATTCAGGATATTGTTATAATTTACTTGGACGGAGGTTTTGGAAGCTAAGGGGAGCTGCTTTTGTTCATTAACTTTTAGTTTATACTTTTGGACAAACTAAGCTCTTTCTGGGCTGGGGGTGAACCAGAACTTTTTCCAGGTTAGATTTTTCGTGCTTGGAAGTAACAAGGCAGCACTTAAAAGTAAAAGCTTACAATTACAACTTAAGTGTTTATAGGAAATACCTGAGTACTTTGTCAAAGCTCAAAAGAGTCTTACCATACAATTTTTGAGGCGGAGCTCCCCTTTGTATAACGAGGAGACCCTTCTCTACTACTGCAATACCTAAATTCTATTTAAAGCCGCTCTTTTTTTTTAGGAATTATTACCCTTTAATTATTTAATTATCTTTTCTGGCCCTTAAAAGAAAAAGTTAGTAAATTAATTTAATTGAGACGTTCTAGAGAATACTGGGGGATAAATAGAGAGTGTACCCGGAAAAAGGCTGGGATCCCATTCTTTTTTTGATATTAGAGAGATAGTAAAGTTCTTAATGGACTCGGAGCACAGGCTGCGTGGATTACTAAGGGAATTTCTTCCTCCGGCACGGCTTCTCTTTATATTTAATAGGCATTAGAAGCGAACCCTATTTTGGTTTTTTAGGACAACCCCGTGGAGAAAGTAAAGTATCCAAACTCTGCCCTAAAATCTTTAATTAACGAATAAATTGAAAGTCATTATCCCAGTTCTAGCCTAGTTAAACCCTTGCTTGGGGACTAGGTGCTTATAACAAAAAAAAGGAGTCCAGAAATGGACTTCTGTCGGTTCCGAAGGGGCCCTCTTAACTTGCGAAACTAAAGGGTATTTTGTACCGTTTATCTTAATATCGAAAATCCATATCTAACTAAAATAAAGAATAGAAAAAGCAAGAATCCGTAAGGAACCTTCTTTTTATCTAATTTCATTTTCAATCTACGAGCAGCTTCTTTAAGCTATTTTTTTTACTCGGTTTAAGGGATGCTGACATAGGAGAGGTATACTTTGACTATTGCTGTACACAGACACACCCCATTTGCTTACTTAGCTAAAGAAAAAAAGTTTTTATGACCCCTTTCTAGAAGTCTTAGGTCACTTATAATATAAGGAAAATGTATAAAACCCTTTTAGTAACTAGGATACCCCTAAAGTACGGGGCCCGGGGGTCGGGAAACCTGGTATTGAGAAGAGCTACTCTAAAAAAAGGAGGGCTTAAACCCCATAATATAACCGAGGAGTTTCCGCGGAGATAACACCCTAAAAAGTTATAAAGGTAAGTAAACATATGGAGGAAATTTCCCTCGGATGTAGAGACTTTCACGAGTTCTTTAGAGGCTAGAATTCCTTTACCAGACAGAGTGCCGCTTTTTTATGTAATCAAAGAGGGGGTCTGCTTTCACGCTCTTCAAGTCCCAGTCAAGATCTAAGGAATTTAGTTTTTTAGCAAAAAGGAAAAACATATGTATTCATAATCTCTAGCACCTCTAATCTAAATCTTTCTTTTATTTCATTTTATAAGTCCTAAACCAGGTTTCTTTTTTAGTTGATTAGTACCAGAGTAAGAAATATACAAAAAGTAGGAATTCCTTTTGTTCAAATTTCTACTACGAGAAAAATCCGATTCAGTCTTTACAAAGAAATTTTAGAGACTTTTAACTCGGGGGTTAATGCGGAAAGTCTTTACTATGTAGTATTGAAGCTGCCCTTCACAAGAGTGACAGACATAGCAAGAGATAGCCCTAAAGAAAAGTTATTGCACTATGTATATATGTCTTTCTTACGAGTAAGCTGTAAATCATAGCATAAAGCAGTAAGTAGCACAAGGACGGTGAAGCGTGCTATTCAGGATAAAGAGGAATCCAAGGGAATCGCGTGATATAGAAGCGTTAGCTCGGCTTTTTTATTTCATACTAAGAGTTACCAATACCATAGCTTTCTTTAAATTCAAGACACACGCCCTTTTTCCGGATTTCTTAGGTGCTCCTAGTATAGAGGAGTGGTGTATAAAACAAGTCATTTATTTCAAGGATTTCAAAAGCTTGATCCTAATTTTGGTGGGTAGAATTTGCCTTTTCTTGTCTAAATAGGTATTAGATATTTATTATGGAGTATAAAAAGCCCAGTTTCAATGTATTGGTTGGGGTTCCTAACGGGATCCCTATAATAATCTGGTACACGCCCTATAAGCATATCGGGAAATCTCTTCGACAAAGGTTAAAGAAATTTAGTCTGCCAATGAAGTTGCTAACTTACTGATAGGAGGCTCCAAATAACGAGGAAATGTTGTAGTAGACCCTCTCTCTAGGAGAAAGTCTTCCTTTTATATTAAAACTGGATTTTTCCCATATAGAATTAAATCAAGATAGAAATCATTGGAACTTAGCTTTAAGAGCTAGGGATATTTCAGGATTGCAGAATGTGCTAGTGGCTTTTGAGGGTCAAATTCTTGAGGTTTAATCTTTCTTTCATATTCTTTTTATTTTTACTGTATTTTTAAGGGACCTTTTATGGAACCCCTACTAATACTAAAAATACGGAAAAATATAAGCCGCAGAGTTGAAAATCTTCTTTGAAAAGAGAAATAATCTACATCAGAGTTTGCCTGTAAGTGCCATAAAGGAGAAAAATGCATGTATCAACTTGAGCTAAGTAGTACCCTAAAAGTGGGGCCTAGAAAAGCGGCCATACCTCAGAAAGAATTAAGAATTTTCATTATGTATCCTGGATAACGAGATTAAGATCCACTAGTAAGGATAAAGGGAAGCTCTCATTGAACTTCGGATCGTGTTAATAAAAAAAAGTTAGGGAGTAGATAAAATTGACTTACTCTTAAGTGCGAACCAAACAAGAAAGAATTCCCGAGATCTGTTGTTTTTTTATAGTATTTTGTTCACTTAAATTTATAACTCCGTACTTTATCAAGACTAGGCTTAGTAATAAATAACACAAAGTTAGTAAGAACATATCCACGAGACATAGAAACACCCCTAAAGCTTTTATTTCGAATACCCGTAAAGCCCTAATAAAGGACTATACTTTGAACAACCCTGTCAGGCCTGGCTTATAAAGAAGAAAGCAGAGCTTGGAGATCTATAAACTCTAATAGGGGATTACTCGTGATATAAAAATCCGGCGATGATATTGATATTACAGACTTACTTACTGAGTACTCAACCGGACCCCTGCTCATAGGAAAAGTATGTAACATGACAGATTCTTACTCTTACAAAGAGGGCCCTTTAAGGGTTGAGTTAATAAACTTTTATATCCTTAAAGCTAAGCTCCTTTTTGAGCGACTTTTGCGTTTTTGTAAAATTGTACCATTTTTTAAAGAATCACTTAAGAAATTCAGAGATTTTAGTAACTGATAAGCATTTCATAGTGATTTAATAAAACAAGGTTTTGTACATATTATACTTTGATGCCTGCTTAGAAAGATCTTTATAGCTCTTTTAGAAAACTAAAGGAAAAGGGAAACTTTAGACTTTTTTAACTTTTTAGAGTGGGAACAAGCAAGGAAGTGTATAAGGAGCAACTACTTACCCTTAATTACATTCAATCAATTAAATAAAGCCTTCCCTCCCTAATTAGTACAATACAACTATAACTATATAATCTCTTACCTCTCTACTAGAATAAAAATAGAGTAAAATAAGAAAAGAGGAATATCCCTTAAACAACTAAGACATATAAGAGAACAAGTATAACACAAAAGGAATAACTAAGACACAACTAGCTACAAGAAGAATACAAAGACAAGGAATAACCATAACAACAAGAGTTTAGAACCTGTTCTTTTCTTCTCAATTTGCTTTGTCGTTGAGCCGGACTTACCACAACATTTTTATTTCTATTTAGACAAAATTGAAAACTAAAACTGATAAAAAAGGGAAGGGGCTCCTTATTAAGTATAGTGTAGATTGAAATTCTATTAGTTAAACTTGTAGAATTTCAAGAGTCAGATTTATAACTCAGGGGTTGGGAGGCAATTAATCAGCTTGTACGAGTATTCTGTAAGATCAATTTTTATGGCTATTAGGTATTCCGCCCTTTCCATGTAATATATTACTCAGGAAAATCTGCTTACAAAGGATACAAGGAACCGGCAAAGGATTCCCTGCAGGAAGCTTCTTTAAAGGGGTATCAACTGTAAAGTTGTATTATATTCTAGTAGGTTAAGGGTTAGCGGCGGCTCTAGATTACCTAGTATGATGTTGAATATTAGCCCCCAAATTGCTATTAAGTAGGATTCAAGGCTTCAATTCAGTTAGACTTCAGGGCAGCTCTTTTACTGGACCTGTCAAAATTCTTTGGATTAGTATACGCACTCATTTTCGTCGGATTTCTAGAGCACCCCTATATTACATTACGGTGTATATTCATATTCTTGTTACTTACGCAAAGTTCAGCCAAAAATTCTAACAATTAAAAGATAATATACGCCATAACCTTTTTCTAATTACTAGGTTGGTAAAGATTCTTACTGCCGATTTGGTGGCAATACTGAGTTTAGAGACATCAGAGAAAAATTGAGCAAAGGTATAGCTTAAAAGGGAGGCGGTTTTATATAGAGCCTTTCTGATTAGATTTGTACCAATTTGCTGAACTTACTAGTAAATTGAATTCGTTTGAGCATAATAAGGTAAGACACATTACCGGCAGTGCCCTAAAAAACCAAGTCTTTCTGACAAAAAGTTATAGGTTAGTATTATTATAAAGAATATTCGCGTTACTAAGGGCACACTTGACATGAAAATAAAAGAGCCTCCGTAAGGAATGGTGTACGAAAGTCTCCGATCGAAGAACCCAGTACTAGAATTTTTGGAAAACTTGTTACATAACTTTATTTTACTTTCCGAGGAACTCCTTTGGATTTTATTAAGGGCTTCCGCGCTCCTGTTGTAAAAGTCAAACCCTTATCTTTTTTAGAACCTCGATTATCTCCAATCTTAATTGATTACATAAGCGTATACCTATATAGTATAACGAGTGTTCCCTATAACACGAAATAGATTAAAAATAGGCATTGCTTCTGATAAATTAAGGCAATCTACCCCGCCAGGTTTTCTAGTAGAAGGGTCCTTGCGCTCTTGTACTTCTGTTAGGAATGCTAAGCTCCTATAATTTGAATTATGGAATGAAGTCTATGTTTTACTACTATATAAAAGCTTTTGATTATATACTCGAAGGTAGATACTCATTTTCCCAGCCCCGGTCCGGTTTACTATTGTATGTAAATGCCTATTTAAAAGTAAACCCCTTTATCTCTTTTAATGAATATATCCTAACGAAATTTATACCTGGCATAAAATTCGAGGTTATTTGATCTAAATTGAGAGTGCAGCATACTAGTTAAATAAAAATCAATCCTATTTGTCGCAGAAATATGAGGTATGACCGTTAAAGGAGCTCCAGATCGATCAAGCATAGTAGACCTTTAGCGTTAATGCGTTTTACCCCTTTTTATTTGATCTGTAAAGGAAATTGCAAGATTTAATGCAAGTTAGGTAAGGGCTCATCCAGGGCAGAAGTTCTCGTGTTTCAAAAACTTTCCTTTGACTTTAATTAAGTCTAGTGAGTCTAGACTAAGCTCGATTTTCTTTTAAAGAGGCTTGCTCGCTCATACAAAAGGGAGAAGCTAGGTTTTACTTAAATTACATATTCGTTATAGGCTGACTAAAGAGAGTTGCTACCTAAACTACTAGCTACTTAATTTCTCGCGCTTATACCCCAAGCCGGGCTCTTAAAGATCTTATTTATATATATCTATTAGGCTATAACACCGCATCTTTACTCCTTAGATTTTTTTTATAATACCAAAAATTGTTAAAACAAGATTCCCAAGTCTGGATCAAATCAGACTCCACTGGTAATAGAGCTTCTCCCAGCTAGCTGACGAGTTTCTAAAAATCTTATGTCCTTATCACTATTACTACCCCTATCTGACCAACTGCCCAGTAAATTGGATATCTCAGCCTATACTCTATTTAGTACTGAAGCAGGTCAATATAATCTTTCTTTTTGTATAATGAAAATGAGTAAACGAGTAGTACAAGTAGCCCTAGAAAGTCAAAAAGAATAGGAAACCTAGCTTTTTTATACAAAAGGTACCTTGGTGTAGGTAAACACAGAAACTCTTGGAACTTTGGTAGAAGTTATATCTATCTTTTTTAGTCAAAAGGCGTTTGTATCATAAGCTCTATTTGGGATCCCTACCAGCTACCAAGACTTAACAAATTGAGTCCTAATCCATACGTATATTGAATACATAAGCTTTTATTTACCAGTTATAACTAAGTTAAGTTACGGGTACTCTAAATATTATACACTACCTACAACCTCTTCTTTTATTACCAAAAGCCAATAGGTCAGTAAAGTCCTACGAGAAAACCTGCTAACAATTTCACAAGGCTGAACATGTAACAAGGAAGATAATAACACGATTTCTTTGAAAACACTAAATTAAGGAGATCGGGTTAGAAAACCTACGGGTGCTACTAAAAGAATATGTAAAGTTTTATTAAGAATAAGTGTTTTGTAATAAGGGTTCTTTATCTTTATGAAGCTTTTTTCGAGTCTTTATTCGCTAGATTTGAGGATTACCTGGGTCTTGTTGAGTAGAATCCCTAAAGTACCCTAGAATGCATTTTACATTCGGATTCGACCCTGCAGCTTTGTGTCAAAACAGATACGCTAACCAAGACTCAATCTCGTAATAATAAAATTATGCTTAGAAGGGACTTGCGCCAATGACAAGCTAGGTAACCTCTTATTTATAGAGGTTACATACAAAAGCAATATGAAACTTCATTAGAAAAGAATTACTACATATAATTAAAGAAAGTATAAGGTGTCGGGATATCTCAAAAGTTATGGTTCTTTTAGGAGCGATTTTAGTGACTTTTTCTACAGCCTGTCTACTTTTTTGTCTAATACCTATTTTATTAGGTAAAGAAATTTAGTTAAGATTTTCAAATTGAAAATCTCAAGTGTGAGATATATGTATTTAGTTTTATGTATCAGCCAGAGGAATCAATCTGCTTATGAGAAAGGTATATATAATAGATATGACCAAGCTTTGCACTAATTCCAAAGTTTCTGTGATTATTAACTGTAAAACTCCTCTCCTGCCCTAATAAGAAAGTCTTCCGCCTTTTTAGGAATCCCTAACTACTTAAGTCCAGTATAATGATAAAAAGATTTTGTACGCTTTTTTGGATCTATCCTTTATTATTTTGTGTATTGCCCCAAACATAGATGACTCCTAATTTTGCACTATGTTAACTCACGAATAAGACTTCTTCAGTCCTTGTAAATACCCCTCATCCTAATTTAGATCAACCAAACACTGTATTTACTTATATTCCAAGAAGACTCGCCTAACAGCTCAAAGCACTTATTAGAATCCAAAAACGAAGAAATCTTGATAACCCTCATATAAAATGACTGTAACTTCATTTACATTTGATTCACAAATTAGTACGAAAGCCTAGTGAAAATCTTCTGCAAGCTTTTTATTTCCGAAATAAAACAGATACCCATTCAACTTGTAATAAACCACAACAAGCATTAGCCATATTGACTTTATTAAAATTAAAGAACTCCTTATTTTATTCTAGAAAAATTCCTACAAAAAGGGGTTTTTGGTAAAAAGCACTACATCTTATTACTTTTGACTTTCTAATCCAAGCAGTCGCAAGGTAAGGATCTTCATGAACAAGAGGGAATTTATCAAAGACAACACAAAACAAAGACTAAGAACCTATTAAGTCTTAAAAGGAAATAGTTACACAACTAATCTTAAACGGGCACTGCTCCTATATTAAATATTTAAGACAGGAAAGGTTGCTAGTTAAGAAATATCCATGAAATTAAGTACTCGGGTGAAAGTGAGGTACAATTCGAAAAAATTTAATTGTCCAGGTAAACTTATCTTGATAAGAGGGCCGTAGGAAAACTTAGATAAATGTCTAAGTAATTCCTATTTAGATAGCTTGCAAAAGGACACTTATACAATGGATTGAAAGTATAAAAAGAGTTTCCGTTTTCTCATGAAATTTTTACCCGAGTAGAAAAATCCAGGAGCAAGCTTTAAGGTACTCTTTGTATCAACCTATTACAGGGGCCCGATTAGTAGAGTCTAAATCTAGAAGCACTTCCTGTTTATTAAGCTAGACTTCAAACAAAATAGGGGTACCCAAAAAGGATAAGATTTTTTTGTATGCATTCTAGATAAATTTGGGTTTATTACTAGTCTACTAATGAAGTACTGCCTTTTAATTAAAAGGCTGGGTATAAACCTTGAGTAACACGAGTCTCCCAAACGTATGCGGCAGATAAGCCCGCGACTGTTAACTCGGTTACAAATCTCCGAAAAGCATATCGTGTAAGATAAGTTTACAGTTTTGGATTGGATCCGGGAGAAGCTCCTTTTGATACTCCTCAAGAAAATTCTTATTAGAAGCTAGTATTCGCTTAAATAAAAAAAGGTCTTGCTCTATGCTATTTCCTAGGTTTAAGGTACTTAATCTCAAAATCCCTTAACTGAAGCGAGTAAAAAGCCTAGAGTGTAGTATGCCAATAATTTCACTTCCTTGTGAAGATACAGAACAGAAAGGCCTTTATAAATTGGGAGGTGTCGATGCTTTTTTAATTAACATTTACCCTTTTTTGAAAGGCGCCCTCCTAGGATAGGGCCTAACTTGCGCTTCTCTAGACTTATAATCTAAAGACTAACCTATTCCAAGAGAACTTAGAATACAAAGAGTCGAATATATACACATGTTTCGGGCTGACCCTACAGATTTCCCTCTAAAAATTCTCAGTTTATAATATAAATAGGGAACCCCAATGCAAAAAGGGTCCGGGGGGAGTTGCTTATCTGTTTTGGATGCAGCTCCATTAGATAATGCCTTCCTTTTAAAAGCGCTACAGACAAAGTAAATTATAATAATTATAAGAGAGTTCCTGATGAATTAACCCTAACAAGGTGAGTCCATATGTTAAGAATTTCATATAAGATTTTCCTTTTGTTTTTTATAGGACCCATCATCTGAGGGTTGAGACTAGTATTGTCTTTCTAAATTCCTGCGATTCGGCGCAAAGTGTCCCGGCTTTCTTCATCGAAAAATCTTAGTTCTCCACTGGAAATAAAGTTGAGATTCTTAATGCTTTACCTATTTGGTATCAGGGTTATTAAAAAAAGACTTCTAGGTTTAGCTACAAAAAGCTATCTTGACAAAAAAATTAGGTTTGAGTTCGCTATAAGGTTTGGGTTGATAAGAATTCCCTTCTATAAATTCTATAAATAGGAACAGCGAGGGCATACACCGGCCCCTTTTATATTCCTATGAAGCCAAACACAATTAAATTAAATAGAAGTCCTTAAATTTGACTGCTTAAATTTTCTTTCAACTAAGTGGTTTTCCTGCTTTAAGCTAGTCCAAAACAGATTAAGACTCTTAGATTTGAATTATACCTCAACATTAATGTTCATTAGAACTAAAAACCCACTCTTAATTACGAGATTTCCTTTTTTTTTAGTACAAGCAATGAAAATAGGACTATACCATAGCAAAAACTTAGTTGTGTTTAAATGAATAGGAGAAGTATACACAGTTACCTTTTTGTTAATATGAGCCCCGGATTATAAAGTCAATATACCAAAGAGGTTGATCAGTAGTTCTATAATTCTACAACTTTTTACAAATTAGGGTTTGATCTCAAGTACAAATCAATGTTAGTGGTTATTCTCTGCAAAAAGAAAGGGTTTTAAACTTAAAAAGGAAGCTGAGATGAGTGCTTAATCGTTGTGAAGTAGACGATCTTATATAACTCTGCCGCCTATAGTGTGCAGCATACCTCCCAGACAAAGAAAATTTTTTATAGAAAGAATATAGAATAGACTAAAGGTTACAGTTATATTGTTATATCCCGTTTTAATTTAATAAGTATAAACGAGAAAGTTTTTTCTAATTACTTTTCAAGATAAGGTTCGATTTTTCAAAAAAAAAGCAAGGGCTGAATAACTACAAGTTTTGTATGATTAAGGATTCCTTTAAGATGTTTGGGCGTAAAAGGCAATTTCTTAGATTATATAAGCGCAAAATGCCTGTCTTAATTTCTGTTCTAAATCCATGAGTACTATACTAAAATAAGAATTTCTTTTGATATTACCCGCTAGTCAAAGGAGGCTTCTCTTCTGGTTGAATTTCTTTTACTTTAGCTATTAGTTGTCAGTTCGGGCGTAGTCTTTCAACAACTAAAGAGGTTTTCCAATCCAAAAAGAATGCTGTGAAAAGGAAATTTTATAGAGATGCCAAAAACCAAACTATCATTATAAACAAAGTTACTGGGCTATATTTAATTAAGGAATTTTAATTAAATAGAATCTAAGCAACTTATATCATACAGGACTTTCAAAAGGGTTTTGACACTCTACCCCACGGAGTTCTTTAAAATTTTGAAGTTCCTAGATGTTAATTTTCTGCAAGGTATAACTCTTAAATTAAGAGTTATAATTATAGTCAAATTAGGAGTCTTTATAGTATGTTCTTTAATTAAATATGTACTGAATTTCAGAACTCTTTTTGAAAGCACTTTACTTAATAAACCGGAGCAAGGACTTAGTCTACGGAGACTCCTAGTAAACAAGTATTAGACTTTTGTTCCGGGGTTTCTTTTAGACTTCCCTTCAATAAGAGGAGCACTCTCTTCTTTTTGTACTATCTTGCAGATTATCCTCGGGACTACTGCCTTTAGCGGTGTTAGGAGAGTGCTAGAATAAAGTATGCTACTAAAGGAACTCCAGATAGGATTAGCTTCTTTTACTTTTAATTATGAGTCTGGGAATTCTCTACTATATGTATTTTACTTTTTCTTGCTAGTAACTTCCGAAGGAACCTAATAAAGAGTGTCCTTAGCATATGGAAAAGACCTACATTTTTTCCTGAGTATTACTGGTTTGGGTTCCGAGAAATTTCATTTACTTTTACTTGAGCAGGTTGAACTGCTTCCTAGCTTGTTTTGTGAAGAAAATTCTACTGCGGGGTCCTATATAATACAAATACTGCCGCATTACCAGGGGTGCTCCCTTTAGCTCCAGAGAAGTTCTGCCCTATACAATATGGGCCCCTTTTTAATTAAGGATAACCTAAAAAGGGTTTAGCTGAGTAATGCAAAACTCGGCTTACTGTAGTTACTTAATAAATTGAGTCAACAATCCTTAGAAAACAAAGGTAGGATCCAGAAACTATATATAGAATCACTTTAGCTCGTAAAAAACCAAGTTCCTAGCCTAGGCTGCCCTTGCTGTAAGAGTACTCCAGAATTTCTAATTCGGAAAAGTTACCTTATTATTATAAGGAGAAGCCCTTCTAAATCAATAAACCTCCTCAAATGGATGCGGATTTCGCCAATAGGACTCACCCCGACTCGAGCTCTCCTTCATGGATATCTATTGGCTAGCTTTTTGTCTTTTGGAATTCTGTAATGTCTCATCTACAAATTTATGGTATAAAGTGGAGGGCTCTTGGTTTATCTTTTCTATTTGGTATCATTACACTAGAATTATAGAACTTCAATTTTAGTATATGCTATTTCCGAAAGCAAAGGGAGGAGGGCCACCTTCCTCCTTAATTTTAGGATTCCCACAAGGTCTTCTTTTCTAGTCTCCCTATATCCCTTCCTCATTGTATTCTGTTTTTATCGTTAAGGAAGATTGATCCTTAGATGGTTTTGTATAGTCTTCCCGACTGAAGGGAAAAGAATTTCTAGATAGTATAAAGAATATCTTACTTATGTTATAGCACAAAGCATTGACTAACTTGGTTTCTTACTCTCACTAGCTTTTTCTCTATACCTAGCTTGATCCAGAGACCCCTATTAACTTTGTAGCTTTCTTAAGAGCTAGCATACTCTTAGTCTCAATACTTATGCCTTTCTTATGAGCCCTCTCAGGAGCCCTTGTATTAATCCCTGCCCTAAAGGGAGTGCAGCCTACCTAGCCCGGGCTTTCGTATTCATGTACACAACTTTATTTGCTTTTTAATTGCCTTGGCCGGTGTAGTTAAAATGTACTTTCTATTTTTATTTATATAGTAGTATTCTTTGATATAGCATCAATATCACAATCTTTCTGTGCGACAGGAGCGCTCTGGTACCCTTTAATATTTTAGAAGTTACCAGGATTCCTGAATGAAAAGTTCTTTTTGGATTCTATTAGTACTAAAGTATTATAAAACACTAAAGCGTGAGTCATTTTTTCGCAGTAAGTTTCTATTTTTTGAACTAAACGAATTACATATTTTGTTAGAACTCTTGGATACCTACACGAATTAAGGCTTTAAGTCATTTAAGGGGTTCCCAATAAAGGATATTCGGATTTAGGGCTAGATTAAAAGTGAACCAAAAAGCTTATTTCTTGAATATGAGTTACTTTTAATAAGGTAAGGATAGAATCCCTTTTATAGTATTGGGTATCGTAGGTAAGAAAATCTGATATAAAGTAAAGAGTCTTTTATCTTTTATATAATTACTTGTTAAGGTGCATTCCTCATTGTCTTTGTTCTTATCATTCACAGAGGATACAAAACAAGTACATTGAGGGGGTCTTACCGGAGGGTACCGAGGTAATGTAATTAACGTATTGTAGTATTCTGAATATACATACTTACACTATAACACCCGCCAACTACTGACCTTGACTTCTTTCTTCTTTAATTACGGGCTTAATGTGACTTGTTTCTTACCTTTCTTAATAGCTATACTTCTTATACTTACGATCTATACCTTGTTTCTTAGTAGGAGTAGGAGGAGCTATACCAGTACCTAGATTTGTATTCCTCTTGTTCTAGGCGTTTATCGTTAATAAGGAAATAAATATAGAACAATTACTTTCTAGAGCTTACTAATACTAAGATTTCTTGCCTTGTTTCCTGGGTTTACCATCCCTAAAACTTTAGGAATTTCCCGTAAAAATAGGGGAAGATGCGAGGAGAGGCTCTGTTTACTTGTGTTCCTTTGCCTCAAGTTTCCAATTTCGGATTATAAGGAATAGAGGATATAATTTAAGTAGGGGCTTTTTTAAAAGGCACTCTCTTGATTCTCGTACAAATACCTATAACAAGCACACTCAGGGTATCCTGATTCAATCCCATCGTAGCCGACACGAGGACCCTCACGAACGACTCACTCTGTCATAAAAGAATTATTGGTTACTCTTAACTAAGTTCAAGGCCTCCCGAAAATCTTAAAGAAACCTCCTTTTGAGTAGGCCAAGTCTATGAGTTTATAAAAGAAGTGGCAGTTAGGTTAGACATTTAGGGCTTTTTTTTTTAGAGAAGAGATTAATATAACAACAAGAACCTATTTTAGCAATTAAGGGCCTCGTTTGGTACTGAATCTTAGCTCTCTCCCCCTTAATAACCTATACAAGTAACGTTTTCTTTGAATTAGGCGCATCATTGCGATTTCGATTTGGACATACTTAATTCATTCTCGGTATAATGAAGAAACCCATTTATGTAGCTAAGGTTTTAAGTAGATCTGGCTATTTGTCAAATCCTAGTCATGCGATCTCCTTTCATATCAGAATCCCCTATCCTTTTGTACTTATATAATATACAGAATATAAAAGGCCCACTGAAAATTAGAAGCGTAAAACTTGCAAAATAAATACTAACAGAAATCCGGTATCCCTACTTAATCCTTAAATGCGAAAGGCAAAGAAACTCGTAAAGGGCCCCTTTTATCATAGTAAAATAGCTAGACACCCCTGTAGTAATAACTCGCGATGGACTATACATTACATATATATATTCAGTACCTTGACTAAACCCTACATTTAGGAATTCCCGGTTAAAGGACACCCAAGAGCCCTGTTCAGTCATAACTTTTAGACACCCTCGCTCCATTAGCCACTAGGATTATCCTGACAGCTTTTATATAAGATACCCCACTATAGGAAAGAAAACATCGCATCTTCCCGAACTCTGCTCTGGTCAACCTGAGAGTTTTACTAATATACTAATATTGAGAACTGAGTAGACCGGATATAGTCTTATTTCTAACAAGAACTTAGTAGGGGGATATTAGAAGTACCCCAGAATAAAACTCTCTACCTAGAAAACTTAGGCTAATAACCTGAGGTAGAGCCCCATTAAGCTAATTAGATTGCAAGCTTCCACGCGCCTGGATTGCCTATTTCGAATTTTAAAAAAATCTACTAATATATTGAATCTTATATACCTCGGTACAAAAATCATTTCTATATACTACTATTAACAGTGTACTCTGAAACACGGAATATCTAAAAAAATCACTCTAGGCAAGCCCCTAATTACTGCAAACTAAAAGCTACCGATACAGTTTGAGGAATACTAGAACGGGAACGTAAGGATTGCTTTGCTCTAAAAGCCCTACGTTTTAATGCCTTACTTTAGTAGAGAAACTCATAAACAACACTGCTTATTTATAGATAGAACTTGAGTAAAAAGAACTATAAATTAGTAGTAAGGTAAAATTAGGAAATTTATAAGTTAAGGAACTTGTCTATAAATAAGGATTCTCCAGGGCTTTAGAAGCTCCTTTTCTTACATATTATAGACTGATAAGGTATCCAAATCCTTTTATAAATATAGGGTAAAACTTTTTAAAGGACTCCTTACTTTTTTCCAATTGTCATTAGAATCGACTATCTAAAATAATGAGAAACTGAGTCTAAAATCTTTTTCGAACAGTTAAAGTGCAGTTGATTTTACCTCCATGCAAGGGGTTCGGAAGCTAAAGGCTCTAGTAAACCACCTTTTTTGAAAAAGGAATATCCCGCGATACCTATTTCAGAATATCGTAATCAAACCCGTCACTTGTTTGAACTGGCAGTACAAGAGCTTTTCCAAATCTTACAAAAGTTAAGAAAAAGGACCTAAAAATCTTAATAAGGGCTCTTATTTAAGACTGCTTCTTAGGAAAGAGATAGCCTCATTAGGTATTTAAGAAAAAGGAAAGAATTTCTAAGACTATAAGTAGAGTTTACTCAAGTTAAGAGTATCGGGAGTAAGAATATTACTATTCATTTTCTACTGGATATGAATTAAGTATATAATAGAAACCGAGCCTGTATTTACACGGGATCCTCTCCTTTAAAGATACATGAAAAGCAAGGGATCCCTATCGAATAAAGAGAACCTCCTTGGCAATTAATTTACAGAGTTCTTTAAGAAAAGGAAGATAAAAAGGTTTAGCTATTAATTAAGGGGTTGATACGATAGGTCCAGGTATGATTAGGAAACCCGTTATGAATGAGGTGAGGTTATCCTATATTTCGAATTTAGGTTTTGCCAGATACAAGCTACGGGGGTTACTAGAAAATCCGGATCCATTATTCTTAGTCTTTTGAAAATCCTTTCAAAATTTATGCTATTAGAAACC
Organism: Pelargonium tetragonum; assembly: GCA_036897445.1. Lineage (NCBI taxonomy): Eukaryota > Viridiplantae > Streptophyta > Magnoliopsida > Geraniales > Geraniaceae > Pelargonium > Pelargonium tetragonum. Next base: position 2,515 of record JAYMTL010000178.1, on the reverse strand, counting down.
TGAGGAATAAGAAACAGCTACAGAAGACTAAGAAAATAAGAAAAGTAGAGGTCTTGCGAGAAACATGGGGTAGATAAAGTAGTTCTTGCAAAAAGGAGTTATGAGTTATGAAAGTAAGTAATAAAAAGACTGGGATAGGTATTAAGAAAGAGGTTAAATTTTAGAGAAGGATCCCTGTATCTCTAGACTTCCCTTTTACCTGTCTTTATCGTAAGGAATAGCTATCTAGTTTGCTACTAATTTACTTGAGAATCTTCTAATAATAAAGAGAGGTATAGAAACATAAAAACAAGAAGTAATTAATGAAAATGAAAGAAGTTCAGTCAATAGAAAGACTAAAAGAAAGAAGAAAGTCAAAGCAAATCAACAAGTCAAGCAATTGGTGGTGTGCCTATAATGTATGAATGTTCTATCTATATACCTATATACTATTCTGCGTTAATTACATTACCTCGAATGCCCTCGGTCGGTAATATGGACTCTTTCGCTATTTTATAAGGGTTTTATCCTCTATTACTGATAAGCGCAGGGGTCAAAGAGGATTATGACTTAGACTAATAGAATAACTTTAGATACAATTCCTTGCTGTCCTTACAATTACATTAGCTTACAATAAGTATAATACAGCTGCTAACAACAAGGATATAATAGCTCCTAAAACTATACCGAAGTTCTATATAAAGATTTTTTGGACTCAAAACGATTAGTAAACTATATTGCTCAAGTGTATCAATAAAGTAAAAAATCCTTTAACTTACTGAGAATTGAATAATCTAACATAGATTTTTATTAGATTAACCTTTACCTTAGGATCTGGCTGATATTGGACTGACTGTATAAACAAGATAATGCTCCATTGAATTTTCGAGAATCAAAACTAGTCAAGTAGGAGCTGTCAAAATAACTAATCAAGTATCACGAGGATTTTCAATTAAAGGTTATCTCTACTCTAGAAAGCAATGCTTTATATTTAACTCACCAATACTGGAGTTTATTAAATACAATTTAGAAGCCTCCATTGTACTGAAAAACCTTTTGATAAAGTTTCTTCCCTCCCCTTACTTAAAAGGAAAAGCTGTTCCAAAGAGAATCCCTCTATCATATTATTGTCTAATTTTAGTGTCACTTTTTTCGTTTGTTAGCGCAGGGGTGCTTAATCTTTAGAAAAGGAAGTAAAGTAATATTCACAAAGATTTTATCCCTTAATACAAAATATGCAAATGCCCTATAAAAAGTCCTCATTTAAAAGTTTGATACAAGTATTCGAGTTAGCTTTCTGTTGTATTGTACTCTTATTACCAATTAGGTACTAGTTATTACTAAATATAGAAGTCCGTTTTGCTACAGTACTTCTTAGGGTATTATACGTTGAGATTCCTTGAAAATTCTACCCAGTTAAGGAGTTAAGAGCAGTAGTTCGAAAAAAGTTTGCCAAACGGGTTTGGATATTTATATGTACTAAATTTCATTTTTTAGGCGGTAAAGCGCTAGTACTTATTTTTCAAATTTCTCGACTCATTCATTTTCTATCATTAGACTTTATCCGTTATAAAAGGGAGAGTTACTCGGGATTTCTTACTTTATACTAGGAGAAGAAGTCTTTATTAATTTGTGGGCAAGACTGCGGTTCCGTGCTCCTTTTTATACATCTAGATTTTTGTTTGTAAAAGCGTGCTTAATAGGAACTCTCATCTCTCATTTTAGTATAGAAAAGGGGAATTCTTCTAGAACTCGGAGCTTAGCTTAATGTAATGAAAAAATTAGCATTCCAGTTTTGGGTTGTATTCAACAAAAGACTCCAACTTCAGAGGAGGCATTTCCATTTTTCTAACTTTTTATATGGAGAATAGCTAGGCTTTTGTCTAAAAAAGAGATTTTCCATCAGTTAATAGTATAAAACTTGCCATTATGGGAGGATTTCCAGGCGAGGCTGATAGTTACTATAAAAAGGGGTAATAAAAATCAAGTTTACGCGCGGCGAATAGAAGTATAAGGGGATTGTTGCCTTGGGTTGGAATCCTACTCATAGTAAGCTGTATTTCAATTCCAGGAGTTTAGAATCTTGTATTCACTTACATAGAAGATGTGTTATTTCCGAGTTATTAAATTAGAATTCAAAATCCCTGTCGCTCTTACCTTATAGAAAACCCAGTACAAGTGCATTAAATTCGCTATAAAAAATTTCCCAAGTTAACCGGCCCTTAATCTGACTAAGTGATTGTCTTCTCAGAAATGAAATTCCTTAAGGGCCCTGCTATAAAAATGAAAGTACAAGAAATTACTGACATAATATGGAAAAATGAAACGAGGGTCTTCGGAACTAAAAGTATACCTCTCGACTACAATCCAGCAACTCTTTATTAAATTTCTGGCCAGAGATCCTTATAAACAAGTATTATTTTCTAAGGCTTGTTAGCTACTGGCTTATTATAGTTTAAAAAAGTACGAAGGTGAGTAAGCAGGAGCAGAAAATAGAGTAAACAGGGTATTCAAATCCAAGAAAGGTTTGTTTGAG
>JAYMTL010000177.1:0-30902 GCA_036897445.1 Pelargonium tetragonum | reverse complement strand
AAACACTTCGCTCTTTAGGAACTTTTGAGTTCAGGAATTTCAACTTCTTTAGGAATGCTTCGTCCGCTTAGCAGTAAACTGAATATAATAGGTTGACTTTCTGAAATCAATGTCAAATCCAAGCTAATTAAATACAAATGAAGTTTTATATGGCTCGTGCAAATTCTTAAAGTTGGAGTTCCAAAAAGGAGACCCTTCGTATTTTCGTATTAAAGAGAAGCTTCCAATTAACAAATTAAAAATTTTATCAAGAGCTATCCTTAGCTTATAGTAGACCCCAAACTTTCCCGCAATAAAAGAAAGATAACGGCATGATTTCGACCAAATACGAGGTAAAATACCCGAGTGAAAGAGATAGATAGTGTACTTCTAATACTACTTCTTTTTTTTATTCTAGTTTAACCCTATACCCAATAAAAAGAGGGCCCTTAACTATAGAGAAGCAGTGCTCTCTCCTTTTTAAGGAAATAACAAAGACAAGATTTATTGCATGGGTCTTTCTAAGGAATGCTGCCTATGATGAGTTTAAGAATTAACCCGAAATTTATATTAAACGAACATTAGCTACTTCAATCCCAAATACATAAGTGAGATTGACTTTTTTAATTATTATATTCGCGATCAAGTTTTCTATATATTTTTTTGACCCTACGCTGCTATTGATAGAAGTTCAAAATCACTTTTTAATTCTTAGACTGCCTATACAAATACATTAGAATTAGAAAGAAGTGCCTACTTTACTTTCTAAAGGCATCCTTGAGAACTTCACCTTATCGAGGATTTACTAAAATTTAGCTATTTTAATTCATTCATTAAGAGCTATAATTTTTATTAAAATATTAATTAAAAGGGGCATATCGCTGCTAGCTGTGCTTCATTCGTGAAACTCAAAAAGACTATATTCTATGTAGGAGAGACTCCCTAAACTCTTAAAGCTGCGGTATTCCTACTTTACCTCAAAATACTAACTTCAAATTAACATGACAAAGCAAAACGGAGCCCTATAAAAAATGACCAATAAAGCTTCAATTTCTCAAACCTCCCGCAACCTCCTATATTCGCCAGGTAAAGGAGTTTACTCCTTTATTGGATTTCCCCCAAGAACACCCTTTAAAAAGGACCCATGAGAATCCGTTAATTAATATAAGTTGAGTCTAGCTAGATTCGATTTCCCAGAGTGGAATTCTTTTAGTATAAAGGTTGCAGAAATGAAAGGGACATTATGGAATGGAAAGGAGCATTTGTACGACTAATCTTTCTAACTAGGATTACAAATATTAGTATTTAGCATATCTTATAACGAATTTTGAGTTTGAGTAATTTACTTTCCTTGTAGTTTCAACTAGCGAGAGTCTCGTTATATAGTATAGTGGGTTCTTTAATAATTAAGTAAAGAAATCCTGTCAAAAAGCACTTTATAGTTCGAGAAACTTAGATAAAAAAGGTTTACTATATCCTAAGAGGCTCCTTTAGAAAGAAGTCTAATTTAATTAAAGCCTGGAGTTTAACTCCCGTACTATCAACTGCATACCCCGGAAAGGGATCTCTTGCAAAAGTTGTTTTAATATAAGGCACCCTCTTTCACTTTGTCCGAATCTATAGTTTCTTACAGGGTCCTATAAAAGATAATGAGTATATTAAACGTTCTATGAATACAATTCAATTACAAATGAGTCCTCTCTATATTTTTTTAATTTAAAGTCAACCCTTTTTGATTCTAGAAAGATCTTCCTTGGAAGGAAATGCTTTTGGGCCTTTAGAATAAGGTTAAAAAGTCTTTTAATATAGAAAAGTTATGTATTTGTATGGAATTCCGCATAATTATAACTATAAATATTAGTTTAAACTCCAAAGAATTTTGATTGTTTAAATCAAGGGTATTTTCTTTCCAGGGCTAAGCCAGCACAATTTTAGGTAGTTTTTTTGCACTTCAATAAGCGGGTAATTTTATAAATAAGGTACCTAAAGTAAGAGTTATTGCGCTTTACTTGTTATTCTTGTTTGTCTAAATAAAGCTAAGAGGGAGGAGAGTGGCCTAGAACCTTTTTCCTAATGTAATAGTGAGGTCCTAAGGGCAAATCCGCTAAAATAGTATATATATAAGCCTTTCCTGCTCTAGTTATAATTTTTTTGCTAGTAAGCGTTCGGGAGGTGCTTGTGTAAACGTCTATTATTAATATTGATTGATAGGGATACTTCGGTTAGCAAGTTTTTAAAAGAGTACTTTGTATTTAAAGTGTGCGACTACTAAAGTGCCCGGCCTATACATATAACACAAGGGTTTTTACCCGAATAAAATATTATAGATATAAAACCTCAAAGTGTGCAGGATTGCCCGCGGAGACGGAGGGGTTTAAAGCAATATAAATATGAGGCTTTTCTCAGTTTAAATTAAAGTGTTGTCTCTAGTTTTTTGTAATTTTAAAATAAAACAAAGATTTATTGCAATTATGTAATCTTTCGGGATTGGAAGCCTCGAGTAAGTATGAAGTTTAAAAGAGTTGCTCTTTAGGGGAGGTGTTAATACCTTTGACTAGAATAAAAGCCCCCTTTAGAGCTAGTTCCAAGCTCATACAAGGGGTATGGCGGGTAGACAGCTAGCTTTAGGAAAGGAAAGTCAAAAAAAGTATGGGAGGGTCTCTTACAAGCCTTTTACACAGCAGGGCGGCTTTTATTAGGAGTTTCCTACGCATTTCGATAGCATAAAATTTCTTGCTAAAAACGCGCGAAAATTGAAAATGAGGCCTTTTATTGTTTGAACCACGAGAGAGTAGGCTTCAACAGAACTAGATAGGGGCTTATACTTTTAACTTAAAAGGGGGCTCTCTCACTAACATAGCAAGAAGTTTACAGTACTCTTGTATATATTTAATAAATGTTCCTATTTAATGGATTAATTCCTATTCCTTTTAATAAAAGCCAGCCCCTTATTTCCTTAATTAGGACTTAACAAACCAAGGGAGTTCTTGGAAATACTTAGAATAGGGTATGACTTTGATGTTTCTTTATATACTAATAAAATATGACTTAGTGCAGAACCTTTTTTCTGTTTTTAAAGCTTTCTTCTTTCTATATATGATATGAGCCCTATACAAAGGTCTTGTACTTTAATTTAAGTCTAAAAATGAAAAAGCATGCTTTGTAAGAGTTTTTCTCAGTAAGCATACTTTTATATTAACTTTAAATAGAAAACTACTTGTCCCAAAAATTTCGAGTATTAAACAGCGCTTTAGTTTAGCTTTTCTTCTCTAAATTTTTTTCTAATCGTAAAAACTTAGATGGAATAATTTTGGAATCAGAACCCCACTTTCTATACACACTCCACAAGCTTTTTAGGTTTTTGGGAGGTGGCCCATTAGCTTATTACCTGGAAAGACTTTAGCATTCCTGAATCAAGGGTACACGCATGAGTTCGGATCCTGTTATCTTTGTGAAAGCTCATGATTTGTAAACCAGTTATTTGAATCACAAAACGAGGACTTTAAACCTACAATTGCTCATATAGCTATCAGCTCCCGGGAGTTTAAAAGTTGGACCTTTTCAAATATATGCCCTTTTGTATTGCAACGGACCCTGTAGCTGAACTTACGTGTGCATTCAATTACTTTAGGGAATAGAGCTAACTCTAAGCACTTTAGGAGGGAATCCTAACAAACACTAGATCAATAGATAACGGACACGGGTACATAGACTCGAGGAATTTTGTTTCAACTTCAATTCTAGGAAACACGAATAAGAAATCCGGGATCATAAATAAAGGCTTATTTAGAAGGATCTTAATACACGTACTTTTTTTACCTACTAACGAATGTAATGTAAAATATGGAGCCAAATTAAGAAATGAACAAAGAATACCCTTTTAGATATGTATAGCTGGACTTCGAGTGTGCCCCTTGCTACTCTTGGGTTTACCTGAGTAGCTACGCTTCTAAAATTACTAAGACTCATAACTTGAAAAAGAAAACTGGATTTTTTGTTACTCTTAGTTATACCGTTAGGCAGGAGAGGGATATCCCTAAAGGAAAGGGCTTATCAACTCAGTCGTTTTCTAGTATATAGAATTGGAATTAAGTTTCTGTAATATGAATAGGGGAGGGTCCTAAAGTGGGGTGGGCTCTAAATCACTCTTAACCCATGCAATTCTAATTGAGTCTTTTATGGTAGTAAAGTTATAAGAATCGGTTTTTGTAATTGTAACTTTATTCAAGTATCGTTATTTATTATAGGTCTACTATCTTTCTCTTGGATTCTTTTAGGGGTATAGTAACTAAAAAAACTTTTAAAGCCTATACTCCGATGTTAAAGAATCTCTAAAAGGGTAAGTTAAAACAGAGATATCCCGTGTGGATCATCCTAAACGTTTATAATCTTTACCTTTAGCTATGTAGTTCAGTTTGATTTCAGAGATTTCTACCCTTAAAAAGAAATATTGCTTTTAAGAAATTAAAGGTTTAAGGAATACCTATAATTTGAAATTATATGATTAACAGATAGTTAGCAATCCCTTTAAATTTTTGACAAAAAGATAGAACCTTAAATTAAATCAACGATAATATAAAATAAAACCCCGCTTACATGGATGGCTAAGGGAACTTTAACTATAGGAGATCTCTAAATATAACTAAAAAGGGTCAGAGATCAAAAACAAGTATATAAATTCTGCTTGAAGTCCGTCATTTCAAGGGTACTACTATACGGGGATTCTTTTATTTATAGAGAAGTACCTTTTCTTTTTAAGGGTTAGGAAAGAGAGATTCACACTGGAAATAAAGAACCCCGGAGTTTAATGTTCAGCAAAAGAATTCAATTCGCCCCAGATTCAAGGACATACTTTAGTTATGTTTAGCATGCAGACCCTTGTTTGAATGAAATGAATACTGTGCCGCAGTAGTTAAAAAAAAAATGTAAGGGTTTTTATAAAGATATAGTCTAATTTCTAACTAAAAGCCAAGATCCTACGGAAAAGTTTTTTAGGTTTATACAACAAAAGAGTCTCCTCTAATAAAGAATAAGTAATCAATACTTTAAAAATTCTCTCACAATTAGGAGGTCCATGCAAGGGGTTTACTAGGATAAATATTCAGTTTCTTTTCGTTGACAAGGGATTCCTATCCCATTTTTCTTAAATTACTTTATTTATTCCTAGAACTAGAGAAGAGAAGGGCCCATAAATTAAGACATTAAAACAGAGTGAAAATGGGTTTCTAATTCAGCGAATATTCTAATTCTCTATAGCTATCACTGAACTAGCATTACCTAACTTTGCAAAGAACCCTGTAATTTACACATTCTGAGATATTACGAGAAAATAAAAGCAACGTACGGAGCATTACATAGAGTCAAAATACTAGCCTATTACCTAAGAAAACCCTGTTTAAAAGGAAACCCATCTGAGGAATTCTTTTACTTGTTTATATGACTATACTTAATATTCACACCGCATACTACAGAGCTATTATAACTAAATCCGAACTTTTAATACAAAACTAGCAACTACAGTAACTGTAGGAGAGAAAAGTGTGATACCATGCATTTAAACGGTTTCTTCTTATGAAGTTTTAGATAAAAGATTTTAACAGGACTATAAACAAGGTACGGGTTATAAAAACCCTACCTAGCTAATTGGGCAAGGGCGATAGAGAATTTCCCCAGTTTTAAGCTCTTCGACAAACCAAATCTTTCGCAGTAAAAGCAACTCCCATAAGGAAGAGTCATTCTCAGAAAACAAATGTGACATATTTAACTAAAAGGCTTATTACCAGAAAAAGAACAAAGAATTCTAGAATAGGCATATAAAAGGCTCTCTAAAAAAAGGAGCTATTTAGAAAGATTTAGTTATTAGACAGAACTAAAGAGATATAACATACAATTTTTCATTCACTTAAAAACTGCCCTGATTTGTTGCTTCTTTAGGAACCCTCCCCTTTTGAAAGAAAGCTTCTTGCATAGCTATAAGGGTTGAAATAAGTAACACTCTAGGTACTCCTAATGAAACGAAGAAAAGCAAAATCCTGTAGTAATTGAAAGCATAGTACTTAAAAATATAAGGTAAAAAAGACTTTTATCCTCTGGGAATTCTGTTACTGAGTATTTTGACAATCTAGGCAAGCTTGGCGGGATGTATCTGAACCCATACCCCTACACACCACAATCTCGCTAAAGGGGGTTTCATTCTATCTGAAGCCATTCCGCTTTCTCAAGAATCGTAAAAGAAGGCTCGTGGATAAGGATACGTACTGAAATGACTCCAGCACTTAAGGACCCTTTTCTGTGAGCAATCCTTTTTTATGAAATTCTTCTCCTTGTATTGCACTACTTAATCAAAATTGGATTTAACAGAACAAGTTTTATTAGTAAGTGAGCTTTTTGGAAGGCTCGGCGGAGAGCTGCAATTACTGCTCGTGTATAACTGCGGGATCATCTTTAAACACGGGAATAAAAAATGTATACAATTCTGGTAATAAGTAAGTATAAGTGAGAAACTACTATCCCAACAAGATTCCCTCTTAAGCTATCCTGATACATTCTACTTATTTTATTTCAATTTAATTAAGATTCGAGCACTCAAGGACCCGGAGATTTATAAAAGAGGAGAAACTAGTCAATATTAGTAAGTGTCAGCAAGTTCTATTTTAAAAGTACTCTTACCAAACTTAGTTTAAAACAGTAACCAAATTTCTTTAATAGCTTAGTGTCTAGTTATAGACCCACGGAGCTCCCCCAAAAAGAGCTTTTAAGGAGTATTTAAAAAGAGAGTGACGAATCCCCCTTCACGGGAATCTTATTCGTCTAAATAATTATAACTCCTATCCTGGGTACGTAAATAGTTAATTCGGATCTATTCCTACTTTATTTTATTGGAAATTACCGCTCTAAAGAAAATACAGGCTAGTGGCAAAGGGTTCTCCGTCTATATGTAGAGAGTTAACGAAAAAGGAAAGAATCAATTAAGACTTAGATTCCAAGGAGTACTATAGGTCTAGTGTACATAAGGGGGGATCCTTATAATTAACTTTTAAGGATGAAGTATAATAAAGGGTTCCTTATAATAATCGTTTACTTATGTTTTTATGTTACGAAACTTCGAGGTATAGCCCTTAATTCAAGGATTCGGCAAGGAGATATAAGCAAATTCATTCACTTTATCTTGTAATTCTTACGGAATACCTTTTTATACAAGTTGTACTTGCCTTTAGGATTCCCTTTGTATTGTTTGATCACAACTCTAGTATACTTTCATAAAGATCTATCGCGTACCCTTAAATAAAGTAACTCCACCGTTAACCCTGGACACCGGGAGGTCCTTTTATAAAACAAGACTACGAAAAGCAAACAGGTAACCTTTCTCAGTGTAGAGCGCCCTAAAAAGTCAACAAACGATCCTTATCTGGGCATGTCTATTACTACTGTATTCCCTTAAAATACTAACAGCCCTATGTCCCCGAAGTGGTATCCTATGGTTATTTACTAAAGTGATACAAATTAGGTTACTTTCATTTTAGAATTCATAATTAAAGAGTATACATATAAAAGCAGTCACTAAGCGCCCCTATAAGGGATTTTCTCACACGAAATAATCTTTTAAACTTTTAACCTTTCCTTATGACTTTTTGACTTGATTCCAGAAGGGTTACCCTTTACCTTCTCTTCTAAAATCGAAACCTCTTACAAACTCTGCTTAAAACAGTCTGTCTATACTTAACAAAACTTGAAGTTTATTACCGGATACCTGCTAATAAATCGATAAGGATTTTCGTGCAGAATCTGAAAAATGAGGAGCTAAAGTTAGTTTAGAGTTTGTGATTCGGGGTCCTTATATATTTTTTTTAAGTAATCCTGTAAGTGGACAGCGAGTCTAATAATTAAAAGGTTAGTTAAAGCAAAGTCTATAAAACTAAATCTATATGTAATGCAGTATACTTTATTTCAGCCCTTTAGTTTTTGCTCTAACCTGTGTAAAAATCTACTTGTTTGTTAATCTATCAATTTATATGGCCTCCTTTTATCGTAACTAAGTCTACTTATTTTCAGGTTATACCTCTAAAATAAAGGATTAATCTAAATCTCTTCTTTTTAAAAGAATCCTTAAAAAAACTTTCGTAATAAGGCAAGCTTTTACTGATACATAAACAATTGCATTCGTAAAAAAAGACTTGATACAATAGATTCTTTTGTTTAAAGAGGTTCCGTCTTGAGGGTTTCTAAAACTAGATCGCCCCTTTGTATACCCGTGATATACTAAATAAAAATCTCCAGATTCTTAATTAATGAGACTGGACGTTCGTTAAGTACCCACTTTTCAAATTAAGAATTTTCACTCAAGAAGCATAACGTATACTCTTTTATTAATATCTCATAGAATCGCTTTCGTTATAACAAGGGCACGCCTTAGCTTGTTTTGACAGGGGCTCCCCAAGATATTAACACCCCTATCTAAAGTCTAATTTTCTTTTTCGTGGTTAAGGCTTTTAAAAGTTCTACCTCTCTCCCAAAAACTAAAAACTTATTCAGTCAAAGCAAAGAAGTGAGAAGTGGTTATAAGTACCTATTACAAACAAAAGGGGGGTCCGCCCTTAGGTTAGGATGCTTTAACTTTTACCTTTTGACCCTCTTATCTTAAGAGAAAGTTATTTGGGTCTCCTCGGGGTTATTCACCCGTAAATTTTAATTACAAGTTTGGTTTGAACCAACGAATTCTGATTTGTTATCGTGCAGATTAATCGGATGAAAAAAGAAAGGGCAATTTTTTCTTTTTATTTCGGAAATTTGGTTCATTATTGTTTTGTCTAAGGAGCACCCTGCTTATGAAAGCCCTTTTTTTGAGTCTCTAAAATTTATTAGAAAGGAATCACTTACTTTTTGTCAAAACAGCCGAGGAATTCTAATAAATAAAAGTAAAGTATATGAGTACGAAATTTATAAAAAATGTAAAATCGGGAGTTAGCCTATAGAGAACCTTTTATTTCGTAGCAAAAAGCGCGAGTCAGTCTTACTTCAAAAGCTTGCATCTATTCAGAATTCTCTGTACAGTAAGTGATACCAAACCCTTAAAAAAGCAAAACATGAAGGCAAAAATCCATCAAGAAAAAGGGTTCCTTGTGAATACTCCATTATATTAATTAAAAAGAACTCCAGAAAAAGATTTTCCTCATAACACTAACATACTTGAACTAAGAGCACTTTTTTAGGGACTATTCATTAGCTTGAGCCAAGATATAAAATTACCCGGCGTGCATTTCTGATAGTAACAACATACATGAAAGATTTTTAAAGTAAGTTTATTTTAGGACTGGCAATAACATGCACAACTAAGATTGCTTACATTTTCAGACTTTATCTCTAAATATTTGATTTGAAACACTTTAATAAAAGGAAGATTTTCTTTCTGTTTATTCTTGAATAGGGCTGCTCTATACTATAGATTTTAATGTTAAAAACGCGAGATAAAAAGTGTGAGTCAGAAAACTAAATCCCCCTTTGTCATCTTGTAATAATGTGAAAGTTTTATGTATTTCTAGAATTTACCACTTCCTACAGGGAGATTTTCCGATAAAGTTGGATGAAATTCCATGCCGCTAAACAACTATTTATTACATTAGAGCGCAAATCTTAAGTTAAGTATCTTAAATTCGTGCTAAAAAAGGTATGCTTTTCACAAGTAGGTACAGAAAAGTATGAACTATTATCTACGCAGTGTGCCTTGTTATGTTATGTCAATCTAAAATAAACTACGACCCGCTTTGGATTTAAAAAGAAACTAGAAATTTCAGAGATAGTTGAGTTAGTGCTTCTTTTATTTTTATGAGCAATTTCTAACTAGAGTACTATTACACTACACTGAAGTCTAATTTAGACTACTTAAATTAATAGAATGGTGCTAGCCGCGAAGCATGCGCGAAAATCCTATATTTCTAATAACGAGGCGTATGTTGAAAATGAAAATGCTGTGTCTTTTTGTTAGGTTTTTTCCTTTCCCGAGGTAGCTTAGAGGGCTAGGGAAAGTTGGATTATTATATACAATGTATGTAGCCAAAAATTTAAGTATATCCATTTTTAAAATTTTAACAAAAAGGACCCACAACTTTAGTATAGAAAAGGCTAAATACGGCCGGTATAAGATAAGGTTATTAAACTTTTCTGTATCATATAAGCCACCAGAGTCATTTCCCTACTCCCATGCGACTTAGTTTTAAGGACTTTTTGCTCAAAACTAGCTCTGCTCTAATTCTAAAGCGGACTTGACTAACCTAATATTTACTGAAACAGATATAAATAAAGTAAAGCGGTTAAAATAATTAGCAAATAATTTGGGTTAAAAAGAAGAAAAGGGATCTCCTGCTTAAATTCAGAACTAACGAATTTACAAGGCAATTCAAGCGTACAAAATCCTTGATATTCCCAGACGTCCAAGTAGTAGCTCTCGATAGTGTAGTATCTTTTATACTAAAGGGTTTTTAAATATCACGAAAACAGAAATTTTTAAGATTTAATTCGAAAGTTTTGTCTGAAATATTTTCATTTTAAATATAAAGAGCTTTAAGACTGATAAGTGCTAATAGAACTTAGTACTCCGAGGAGTTTTGAGATAACTCCTTTTCAAGGAGCCTGTATCTTTTTTTTACAAGATAGCAGGAAGATAAAAGTATATAGTTATTAGTAGCTTCTAGGAACCCATAGTTAAGAAGTATATATAAAAATACCGAATCTCGGTTTGGGAGCCCTTTTAAAAGCAAAAGCAAAGAAGAACCCTTTTTAATAAAAATTCAAGTACAAGTTTCGAGCGTTTATGCTTAGAGTGTCCTCAAGTGGTAACGCACGGGTTCATGGAATCCGCATTCAAGGGTTCAAGTCCTGTGATAGTAATTAAAGTAGTCTTTTAGATACTGATAGGACTCTCTATCTCCTTAACTTTACCTACAATTAGAGGAACCTTACCAGGATAACTCTATACTATAATTACTATAATTTTATATGGGCTGTTTTTCTTATACTCTTTCCAGCTAGTTTAAGAGGGTTCGAATTCGCAAGGATACTAAAAAATTAGATTAACTCAAATTCTAATAATTAATCCAGTTTAAAGTAAAGGATAACCCAGTTTTGGTGAGTGTGTCAGGGATTATTCCCAGATATAGAGAGCTAATTTCTTGCTTTTTTACCAGCTGCAACAAGAGGCGAGGTTTCGTACTACTATGTAATAAGTCCTATCTTAATTGATGAGGTCCTCTTAAGTGATATATCAAATATAGGATATTTTCAAGAATCCAGCTACATTCTACGTTATACCTTATATTCTAGGTTCCACTTCACTTGAGTCTCCTGTTTGTTCTTCTATATCATGGGGGACTTCTCACTCACAAGTTTCTACTCAATATCCAAAATTTTCAAGATTTTCTCTCTTACTTACCCAGGCGCCCTATTATAAAATGGGTTTAATATATTATCCTGGAAACTAGAGTAAATTAAACTTAAAGAATTCCGTGTTCATGGAGTAACCCCTAGAAAACTATTTAATACCTAAACACCAAGCAACGTAACACTTTGCGGCGGAAAAAGCTTCTCCACGGATACCGGAAGATTTTTCAGACATTTGTAATAAACGGTAGCCCCATGACAGATAGACAGGACAGGTGTAGAGTCCCTTGATAGTATTCAATTGGTAAGATATAAGTATATAAGTTGATTCCTCAGAGTATGATGATGATGCCTATGATTGTGTTGTTTTTTAGTAGTATAAAGCAAGGGCTAATAGAACTAAACAAGAGTCTTCGTTTTTAGTTTCAGAGTATTTGTATAAACAATTCTATAATGAAAAGAGTTAGTTAGTACTGGAATTTATAATCAAAAGTTTAAACTAAAACTAGAATCTAGCAAGATAGACTAAAACAAAAACCCTTTTTCTAACTTGGACTCCTCCCGTAAACTCATTTCTCTCCATATATTTTAGAGATTTTATCCGGTTCGAAGCTCCTCTAGCCTAAAAAGGAACCCTTTGACTTTGATTATAGACTTTGGTGTACTATTGTATTGAATTCAGATGAGCGAAACCTACCTTTGAAGTTATCGGAGGCCCACGCTATATAGTTGAGTGTTACTAAGAAATACCATTGTGCATATCGTGGGGTCTAATTAGTTTATAGAATTATATATCTTATTCGTACTCAGTTTCTGTATTTCGAGTTCTATCTTCGCATATTATAATAACTTCTGGCCGGCTGTTTACTAAGGGTTTTAAACTTAGTTACTCGTTATTTATTTTATGTTTTATCACCCGTTAGTCTATTTACTAACCGGATTGCTCCCTTTTAGGTTGCTTCACATAGAACCGTGTTAAGTAAGAGACTAAACTACAAAAGTGTTTTCTTTTTTGGTCCCAAGTAGGAATAGCAAGGAGCCCCATGGGTTTGCACGAGACGAGAAGCATTAAGCAATTGTTAAGAAAGGATGATTAAGTAACTAGTCTCACTTGCGGATCACATTAAAGAAAGACTTTTTACTAATAAAATTGCTTGCAATTTACTTATATAAACTTCCTTTTATAGTATAGATACCTTGCTATATCACACTTAATTTGGTCAATTTTAATTCCAACAGCTCATGCTTAGAGAGTTTTAGAGTAGATCTCCTTCCTTACCGCACCTCCGATAGGAAAGTTATGCAGCTGAAATTCTTAATCCTATTCTAAAAATCTGGGTATTTTTGTGTCTTTTAGGGAACTTCTTAGAGTATTTAAGGGACTAAAAAAGGTGTAAGTGCGAGATATCTTGGGATCCTCGAATATATAAAAAAGGATGTCTGTACGGATTCGTGCAGATCCACAACATAATCGAATTTCTTCCTTAATCAGGGGTGAAAACGGATCTTAATTTCTTTATAAAGAAAACCATAACTATACTCTTCTAGAAAGTCATTCACTTCCTATTTAAACGCTCAATCTAGCAACACTTGGGCCCTAGCGAGAGCCTTTTAACTAAAAAGCACAAAGAGGGTAAGCTTTTTTATTAAATTTATTTTAAAACTTCCTACACTTGGAAATCCTGTCTGCGACATACTTTGTTATAACAAGGATTCTTCAATACTTACTCCTGTAAACCCGAAGCGAAAACGCTTAGTTAGAGTGTATAGTAGCTTGGGAAAGGGGTCTCCTTATGGTGATTTTTCTTTATTTATATAGGTACGGGAGAACTTAGGATTATAGCTTGGCAGCCACCTTAAATGTTCTTTTCCTTTTATTAGTTTTAGATCTAAACCCCTCTACCTCTGATTTCTATTACTAAATCAGAATATAAGAAGTTTCACATGCATTTTTATATTACGTACACAAAGTTAGTACTTTGAATTTAGACTTTAACCCCTTTTCGAAAGGGTTTACCTGCCCTAAAACAAAAAAACAGCATAACATCTTGCAATCCCGAATAAAAAGGATAACCGATAACAGAAATCCTAAGCTATATAAAGAACCCGCTTAAAAGATTGCAGCTAATTCTTAATAGTCTCCACATTTCACTAAGGAAAGAAATTTCTTTTTAGGTAAAGTCCCTCCTTATTTAACTCCTTCTATCTTTAGCCAACCTTTAATTAACTCTTCGGGCGGTTTTTTGGAATACCCTTGCGAGACCTTTGTTATTCCAGTTTTTGAGGCAGAATACTCTAGTCTAGTATTTACATAACAATTTTTTAAGCCCTGAGTCTAGTTAAGTAACGAGTACTCAGTCGTGTTTCTTTAGTATCCCGCCGAGGAGTTCTTTTCAAGGCTTTTATTTCTAAAATGAAGTCTCCTAATGTCTGCCGTAAAAACAGCAGTATCTAGGATCTCAATAGGATATAAGTTATAAGTGAATGGATTTCTTAAGGAATAGCTCGCAACTAAGGGGACCCGCCTACGATAAAATGCATCATAGATAGTTTATAGAAAGCCTCTTTTTTAATTATGTTTAGAACTAACCTATACCTGTCTCCATAGTAGCTCTCGCGCAAAAATCAAACTCTAAAGTCGTCTAATTTTTTCTTTTTAGTTATAAAGGCTTGACGCACACCAGAGTGCGCTTAAGATATGTCATCCCTTTATACTTTATAATTTAAGAAACTCTATTGCTTTTGAAGTCAGAACTAAAGAAGAGAGATAAAAGAAATTTTTTTTACTTAACTTATCCCAAACATAAGTAACAATTTTAGGAGAAACTTTGGGGGCTTAACTAAAAAACCTACTAAAAGTACCCTTGTTCTTGTTATTGGGTCCCGCTTAATTAGCAGCCCTCCACTTTAGTCCTAAAATTCTAGTTGGTTCTTATAAATATTGACTTGTTGAAACTAAGAGAGTTCTGTAATTGAAAGAAAGTCTTAACTCAACGCAACTCGGGGAGCCTATTCATATCTTATTAAACTAAAGGAATGCTATGCTAGGTTAAAAAAGAAGAAAGTAAGCCCCGTTTAAAGTTCCTCGGAAGGAAAACCTTAGCCCCAAAAATCTTTAGTTAATTTTTTAAAGAGTGGGGGTTTACTTACTGACAGCTATTATTGAGTAGAATACTTTATAACATAGACATCATATCTCAGGCTAAAGTTTTATTCTTAACTTAGAAACTCGCAAGTTGTAGTCCTAAAGCCCTTGTTATTCAAAGAGGAAAACAGCCGCAAAACACAAAATGAGTCGACTCCGGCTTTAGATAAAAAGGTATAATATAAAGCCTAATTTTCTTTCTTACAACTACGAGATTTGTTCCTTAGGTGGGAGCTGCTAAGCCATCTTGTCAAAACTAGGCTAAGCGTTTAGTACTTCGAGTCCTTATAATCTAGTAACTGAGGCTTTTAGGAATTCCAGAGGTTCGTGGAGCAGGGTGCCCCTTGCTAAATCTGACTCGTTTTGTTTATATTCTAGTACGTAATGGATCTTCGTTAAATAACAAATATAAAATTGAATTTACTAAGACGGGAAAAGAGAAGGATCCCGATAATATAGATTGACTTCAGTATAATCTTTCTAGAGTAAAGAGATAGTTTATTTCCTAATTGAAAGGAAGAAGTACTGATAGCCTATTAAAAAGAGTTAGACTTAAACAAGTCAGTCAATTTGCTAAGCTAGAATATACCTTAAATTCAGTATATACTATTACACAGGAAACAGGTATATACCCTTACTAAGAAACACAAGCTACCAAGCAAGTCCGACTTTGTCGCCTTCAGCTCAGAGCACCATGAGAAGGAGTTACAAGGTTTATTACATAAGAGAAAATAAAAAGACTTGGATTAGAGAATGTCATAACTTACAAGATTTCTCATTCCTGAAACAAGTCTTACTATTCTATGGGGGATCTTTCTAACTAAGGTAGACTGACTTTTCTCAGCGAATCCCTGGCTGGAAAAACCAAATTATTAAGAAATTCTTATGTAGCATAGGCCTTAACTTATTACTACGGTATCCTTCTTACTTAGCTATTATGGGCAGCTCCTTTTATAAATTAGCAAGGGTTTATCAAGTTTATTCAGAGTCTTCTAATCTTTGGTTTACTTCCACTTCGTTATTACTCTTCTTTTAGCAACGCTGGCAAATATCTAATACTAGAAATTATAGTCTTTACTTTCTATACAGGGAAACAGGGAAAGACCCAACCAACTAAAATTCTTTTTTTAGTTACGCTTATTTAACAAGACATTATATGCAACTCGCTTAATTAGCATCCTTACTTTATACTTTATATTAGGATAGGAGTCCCCTACAACAGCTCAGACACTAAGGAACTCCACTTTTAAAGAGTATCTATTTTCCAAAAAGTGCGGGTAACCCCTCTATACCTCTTCAAAGTACAGTACAAAATACAAAAAAGTGACTCACAGCCTATATTAAACTCTTAAGATTTCGTGCCGGTTTAACAGGACTCTACAGGATTTGAGTTCAGGACACTCTTTATATAGATTTGACCTAGATTTTTGATATATAATAAAGGCTTACTTTTACTATGTATTATAGGACTTTTTTATGATTATGAAAACCCTGTTACTAATATTCAACCATAAAAACTTTTGGAGGATGCAAGGATTCCGGAGTATCCCTCGGTTTTTAGACAATAAAAAAATGAGGTTTTCCTTAAGAGATAAGAAATTTTGGAATACAGGGTCCTTTGTTATGAAACGAAGCTAAATACTTAATTCTTGCAGGGACACTATATAAAGATAAAGTTTACTTTTTGCTTTGCTAGTACTTCGTAATGTATTAAAGTATTGCTTTGTAGATTGATAAACACAGGTAAGTGGAACTTGATTACTTTATTTTATTTAACTCTTTTTTGCTATAAAGCTCCCTATGATAGCTGCATCCCCCACACAAGTTTTACCCTTCTCATCTCATTTAATACAATAACTTTAGATTCAGAGAAGACCTAGTTTATAGTGGTATAGTTAACGCGAAGTGATTAGAAGACAGAAAGGGGATTAAATTCCAATTACTATTCATCAAGGTACTTAAAGTAAAGACATTTTGAGTCTTTTTTTGCCTTACAAATTTAAGTATCCTTAATCTCTATATCACGGGACTCCGAACTAGCACGGGTAGCTTTAGAACAAAAGAACAAAGAGGGATCTTTTCCATCTACTAAAATTAGAAGCCCTTTTTTTATTGTTTATTGTTTGGCATTGAGTCAATAGATACATTGATAAATGAGTCTGACTCTGTTAAATAAAAAAACTTCAAGCTTCTTGCAAAAGGGGATCGCCTACTCCTCTAGAGTTAGGAATACACGTGAAAACAACCCTAATGTTTATATAAATTCTTGCTTGCCAGGTTTAGCAGCCTTTATCAGTTGGGATACATTTAACCTATTTAGCATTCTATTTCCTATATTCAATTTTCTTGACTTTTTGCTAATAAAACCTATCTCCTTGTTCAGGAGCTTCTCTAAGGAATACCAGGAATCCCTATTAAATAAAATACGGACTAGAAAATATAGAGCAGTTAATGATCTTTAGGTTAGTCTCTCTTTCAATCTTAGTCTTGTACGGGATTCCTTTAGTTCTATGATTTTTAAATATATCCCTCTAGTTTGATTTTATGCTTTTATCTGGAGGGGAGAACCTTAGCAGCTTAGAACCGGAACCAGAATCTATAAACTATAAAAATAAAAAACTAAAAGGAAAGCCAAAGAATACAATCTTGTGAACTCCTAAATATAGTTACACTTAAATCCAGGAAAATAGAAACTAAGAATTATGAGTTCCTAAAGTAAAATGAAAGTAAGGAAATAGGAATAGACTCTCAAGAATAATCCAAAGCAAAGAATACAGATTATGATAGAACAAGAGCTCCGGTTACTTCCTACAAGAAGGGAAATCCGAAATCCCAAGGAATACCAATTAGCTCCTTCTAAGTTCATGTATCATAAACTCAAAGGAATACTAATACAAACCAGATTCTCTACAACAAAAACTAAAGAAACCCAGTCTTAATTGACTCCTTCATAAACTCCAGTAGAATAGGAATTTTAGGAATATACTTCAAAGGAAATAAAAATAGAAGAAATTATCTTGAACTACCTTTGCAAATCTGCTTAGATAGGAATCATTCATCAAGATTACAAATAGGTAAGAGATGCCTCCATTAATTAGCTGCACCTAATAAATAAGCTTAGGAATCTATCTCAAAGGAAGACTAATACTACATTCTAAAGCTAGGATGTTTGGCTATCTATTCCTTCTCAACAAAGCTACAAAGACAAGCGGGAAGATATTCTCACAAAGTAAAGAGAGCTGCTTACATACAAGCAAAGAAAGAGCTTGCTTTAGCTACAACAAACAAGTTTATAGAATCCAGGATCCTACCTTTATTTGCATTTGCTTGACAAGAACAAACCAAATAAGCATTTGACACCTTTTAAACTTTAAACAACTAAACAGGAAGGAACTCACTCATTTAAGGAATGATTTTAGCGGCAATTCCTCCTCTTATTTACCGTCTATAAGCGCTTATTCTCGGAATCTTCCTCTCTCTAGTCTTAAGGCTTACAAGCTACAACAGGAATACATTACTGGAATCAATCCTCTGCAGTGTCCCTTGCTATCGATAGAAGAAGACAGAATACTGACAAACTGATGAATACACTAGCTGCACTGTCAAAGCTATTCCGGTCAATTAATGCTAACAATCCCCACGAGCTCTAACTACCTACTCAAGAACATGAACCAACCATGAACCAATTAAGCTGCAATTCAATCTCAAGAGGAAACAACTCAATTAAATGCTACTCAAATAGATAAAGATGTGAAAGTAGAGTGTTCTATTCCTTTAACACAAAAAATCATATGCCTTTAGAACATGAAACTAAGAGTCATATTCCTTTCTGGATCCAACTCAAGAAAATGATCTAACAACGAAACTCGATCAAACTGATGAAGATAAGGATCTCAACTCTCAATTCAAACACGAACTACCCTTACATCCAGAACATGCTCCTAGAACAGATCCCAAACAAGTACTATCCATAAATCCTCTTGATGGTATAATAGATCATGAACCTGATAGATCGGACTTTGATAAACTTTATAAACTTTCCTAGCTTCCAAAAGAGATGTTCGATTATCTGCTTTACAAAGACAACCCTCCAAGATCCTACAAGAGAATTTCTTCTTTATCTTAAAACTCAGTCCCTCAAGAAATTGATAAGGTAGTTTACTTGCTTTAGAAGACTAAGAGCTTGGGACCTTCTTCAACTCCACTAAGGACAGCTTTACCTCAAATAGTGCACCCAACTTAATTAAGAGTCCTATTCTTATGTATCTTAAACATGGGTATCAAAGTCTCATACTAGAACCTGCTTAAACAGATGATCGCTACAAGACTGAAGACTTTCATTTCACTATCATAAACTAATTATCCAAGTACCTCCTTTATAAGATTAAGAGTGAATTCCTTTAGCTACAACCCTGAAAAGAATACAAAAACCAAAAAAAAGAGAATCGATTGGTCAATTCTATTATCTTCCAACATGAACCCTTTTTCCTATTTGTGTATTTCAATTCAAAAGGATCCGATATACTAAGTGTCCCACAAAAGGGGTAAAAATTCCGCGTAAGTTTAAGCTGAGCGGCCACACTTTGTCTCGTTAAATACAAGAAATTCTCCTTCTTAAAAGTCTTTATACATTTTACTTGGTACTGCCATATAAATTCACGAACCCATGTCAATACAAAGCGAAAAGTAAGGAATTCATTTTATAGCGGAATACCCATTAGGTTAAAGCTTTAAAACCAAAATAAAATCAATGTAAAAACACAGGAAATGGAACAAAAAGAATACCCTAAGTGGTAGGTTTTTACAAAGGCGTTCCTGAGGGATAATAAGGGGTTCGCGCAGATTTTAGATCCTTATCTATATACCTTTGATCCTAAGAAATCTTTCTATTTTCCAAGGAAGTCTTAAGATGAGCTGCTTTTACACAAAAAATTTGCATATACAAAAGTTCCTGCCCGATACTTAAAAGTTTCCTAGGCTACTGTTCGGATTACCCGGAAATATACAAGAGTGCAAGGGAATTTCTTTCATGGGATCTATCTTCCTACATTTTTAGTAAAAATGAAAGATTTTTAAAAGGATGCGTTTTAAGTAAAAGCTTTGTTGATTTTGAGGGAAGCTCACTAGAAAAATACAAAATCCAGGATCTTGCTTTGGGTATGCTGATCAATAGGTTTTATGGACCTACATCTGAACGAGTAAGCCACGCTTTTCTAAGTTAAAAAGTTTTGTATGTAGTAAATTAACAAGCGCCTGTTTCACTCACTAACACTAAAGGTAGTCTTGAAAGCGCATACTAAAGTGAGCTTAAATCCAAACTCTCTACTAGGTTAATTCTTTTTGCAAAAAGAAAAGTATACCCCTAACCCCGCATAGCGTTCGTACCCCTTAATATTACTGTAAAAAGCTGTCTAGAGGAGCCCCGAGTTCTTTTTTTATATACGTTCTATGAAACAAACTTAAGGTAGTAGAAGTTAAACCTTGACCCCATAAAGCAATCTTAATAGATTTAGTAGAAGCCGGACGAATAAGTATCACTTTATAGTTTGTGGGGAAGATTTTTCTAATTAGCATACCCCTTTTTCATTATATAAATCTAAGTGATTCCCAGTTTCCTAAGGTTGTAAAAAGTTCGAAAGAAGCTTAACTTTGAAAAGTCTTCCAGAGATAAATAGGATTTTCTACGTCTCACGGTTTTACTGTAGATTTTTTTATCAAACGCACTCGCCCTTAATAGAGCTTGGCAACAATTAGCTCCTGGAATATAATCCCCTAATTCCAACCAGTATACTAATAGCAACCGGCTTACACCGAAGAATACTACACTAGAAGGGATTTCCCTCAAAAAGAAATAGCAACACCGGCAGGACATTAGCTGCCAAGAACAAAGACTACAAAGGAAGGAGAACCCCTTAATTTGTAAATCTCTTGGTACTTGTATTACTTCTTGTAAAAGTTGCACTTTTCTATTTTTTGCACGCATTATATAGGAGAACTCCCAAACCCTGTCTATACTATATCACTTACTCCACAATATTTTGATAGATCTATCTTCCTTCACAGTGCCCCTATTTTTCTGGCAAAAACTCTAAACTACTCCCGGGGATCCCTTGGTTCAACATTTTTATGGAACCTCAAATAGACTTTAGTTGTTAGACTTTTATTTAAAGGCTTCTATATTCCTTAAGAAATACTAGAAAAGGGCTCCTCAGTTACAAGCAAGCAGGGCTCCATGAGTAGGTTTTAGCGGCCTAAAACACGCCTTGAGGCTGCGCCGATCCTCTTTTTCTTTAATTTCCTTGCGTTTTCTTGTGTTGGGTAATTCCATGCCTTTCCCCTTCTTAATCTTAAGTAAATAAAGACTCCTCTGAAACCCGTCTTGGGTTAGTGACTCTAAGGTTTCTAGATACAGTTCTGGGAAATTTATACTGGGGTTCCCGCGGGGTTTGTAGACATCGCATAGCTATATACCATCCCAAAAAGTCCGCGGTTTAACTCGTAAAATTCTATGGAAGTTCTTTCTTTTTTATTACTATAGCAGATATTAAAGAAAAGAGTTCCATCTGAAACTCAATACTAGGAAATATAAAGACAAAACGAAACTCCTCCTCTTTAGTTAGATTTGTCTTAGACGGACTATACAACTACCCAGAACAGAAACAGCGTAAGAAAACAAATACCAATAAAATTTTGCAGGAGTAATTCTTGGTAAGTATAAATTTGCTATAAGCCAGGAAAAATAGAAAAGAATTAGCTTGTATTCAGAATTTTCCCACAAATTTTTTAAGAAAACTTTAAGACACTCATAGAATTAACTAGGCTTCGCGTTCTTAGAAAGTTAGTAAACTTATTTATTTGTCTTTCACCTGCCCAACTTTATATAAAGCGGACGGCCTTAGGTTACTAAGCATTGGTAGAGTCCCTCTTTGAAGCCCGTAGTAAAGTCAACTTACTAGGTTATTAGAAGAGATACAAATCCCTTTTCGTTTCGTTGAGATTTCTGTAGGCAGTAGTATATAAGGGCACCCCCTTCTTTTAGGGAACGGCTTAAGTACTCCTCTTACTTAAAACATCTAACTTAGTTCTACTTTTATAATTAAACTCAGCTCCCGGAGAATACCTTTGTAAACTCTATAAAAGGGAGTGATATCACTCGAGCTAGATCCGAGTCGTAGTTTTGAGTCTTATTAAGTTACTGCAATATCGTAATTAAATTCTTTGAAGTCAAATACTTTAAAACAAGGGCACCGCTTAGCTTTTGTAGATTTCAACCGGGGATTTTAGAGGGGTTTGGTAGAATAATAGTAAAGAGAAGCATAAGTTACAAATATTTCAAAAAAAAAAGCACAAAAGTTTATAACCTCGGTGGCTACAAAGGAGGGTTAGTTGCTATAAAAGCTAAGAAATTCCTTGGTTTTGGGCTTCGTTTAGAATACTGGATATCTCTCGGATAGTTGATAGGGGTCATTATTAGGTATAGAGATACCATACGGGGATTTTAAGGCCTCTTTATTCCAAGGTATCAAGGTATATAAGATACAACTTTTTTACAGCCGGGAATTCCATCTGACATTATCTGTCTAAATTCTCCTATAGTAATTGGTAAATCTTGAAATCCGTTTCTTAAAATACAACTTTCATATTATGCATCATTCTCACTTAATTACGAATTTCATGAAAGTTTCTTGACTAATGCTTTTATCTCTGGTTTTTTGAAAGGAAATAGGACTCCCTAAAGCAAAGTAAGAAAGGGCTGCCTTGAAGAAAGTTACTATATTTACTCGTTGATTGTGCAGCTTGTTATGACTTTTTTATCACTATAAACTAAAAATACGCTTCAGTGTGCTCTTAACCCTGTTATATCCTTCTAGTTATCTTATCGTATATCTGTGTTGTCGATCCTCATGAAAAGACTGCAGGTTACAGGATACTTTGAGTTTTAGATAGATCTTCGTGCCCTCTTATCTTATAGGAAGCATCGCTCTCCCTTTCATGTTACTAATTCTAGCATCCTTTTATCTATCTGTATCTGTTCAAAAAAAGCATTTCTTATCCGCGAGGGGGCTAATATTACCCATACTTAGACCATTTACTAACTTTACTCTATTTCTTTTATAGGGTATAGTTAGCTAAGTTCTTGAGATGCCTATTTATGAATTTTATCTGTAGCATTTAAGGGTAACCTAAAAAAGTCCCAAACTTTTAGGAGGTTAGAGAATTCTCTTTTTAAGAATAGGCAAGAAAAGTACGTAATTCTAATTTCCGTGATATTTTTTTTATTAGGAAAGGTTCTTAAATAAACTTCTTTAATAAAGTAGTCGGTCCTACAGGGAGAGATATTATATATTAGGGGCTCGCATTTATACTTTTCGGCCAGCCATATAGGAGATCCCTTTTTTTGTTTACCTCTGTGAGCCTGTTTAGTTGTTAAGTATATAATTCTAGGTTAGTCTTTATAAGGCTTAGTCTTAGTAAGATTCGGATAAGCAGAGCTTGATAATTGTTAGAGTCTTTCTAGAATACATAGTGAAAATGCCATTAATGCTAGGCTAGTAACAGAGGTTGGTATAGATTCCTTAATTCTTTAGCCTTTTTTACACGAAAGCGCTTGCTAAGCACTTTGTCCCTCTATTTAAGCGATTTACATCTAAAAATGCAAATTCAGAGAGAATTTGTTACCTTGTTATGTTATTGTAGTTATTTTTCGTGTAAGATAGTCTTTTTCCTAAAAGTAGGTTAAGGCGGCATAGGACTGGATTATCCATATGAAGCCCTTTCGAGTTATTGTGGCAAGCCCCCTTAATTGTCTTATCCTATCTTTCTCTTCAATAGGTTTTAGTTATTATCCAAAGGTTTAAATCGAGTACCAAACTTGACAAAAAAGGAAGCCCCAGACTTAGATTTTATCTAAAAGACCTCGACTTTCCTAATAAGTGTCTCAAGTAATTCAACCTTTTGCTATATTAACAATAGAATCTTGTAGAATAAAAGCTATCCCAGTCAAGATTGCCGAGATTGGAAAATATTTAAGTGGAACTCGATTTTACTGATAGAGCTAAAAGGGGGCCTGAGGTTCTACCCAATCAATAATGGGGATTCGTAGTATTCCAGTTGAGAACCTTACTTCTTTAATATTATTGAAAGTCCTGGGGTATAGAAATTCAGTTTGTTTACGGGAGTCTTGTATATTAAAGTTTCATAAATCTTTGCAAAGGAATACAAGCCCTGCTTATTATTTAGTTGTAGGTTTTATAAATGTTCTTAAACTAAGACCTCCTTCTGCTGGAGTGACCTCGGTATTGGGGTTAGTATCTTACAAATAAGGGTTTTTTAAGCTCTAGCCGCGTTATGCTTAGAGATATTCCTTAATAGGGGTTGTTACTTTATAGTTATTCTAATTATTTTTAGGTAAATCATTAAAAGAGAGATATGAAAAGTTTGAATTCAATTGAAATAGGAGCTCTTATATTATAAACAGGCATTTCTGATATTAGTTGACAATATAAATAAAAAGATACAAGAGTCTGGAATTCTTTACCTTATGAATATTAGGAATGCACCCTCGAAATATGAAACAAGTGTAAGTGTAGTCTTATCTTTGAATACTCGTTTTTCTTAAATAGAAGACTCTTAATTGGGATTCTGGGGTTGCCTTTAAAGAAAGGGATCTAAAATAACATACAAGCAAAGTCTTGCTTTACCTATAAAAAGATGCCCCTTAATTAAGTAGGATTCTTTTGACAAAAATCAGGAGGGAACCCAAATCGACGTAAAAGTATTACAGAATTTTATTTACTTAATAGCCTTTTCCTAATTCTCAACATAAAGGATACCCGGAACCGGAGCGTCTATAAACTAACCAAGGTCCCCTATATTAGTAAGCGAACCTTACAAAAGAAAGTTGCTTTACCGCTTTAAAATATTAAAACAAGTTTTGGGCTTTATTAAGACTCGTGTGTCTTTTGTACTAAATATTAGTTTAAGCAAATAGTAGTGAAGTAAGAACCCTTATTATAAATAAAGGGTGCTGGTAATTTCAAAGTGGTCCATTCTTAGAAAGATGACAGTAGTAGTTAAAAGGGCTCTTAGTGCTTTAATCTCCTAAGTCTCGTAGTACTCCTTTTTAAATCAAAAGTTTAAGTATATAGCAGAGACTAGACAAGCTTTCCAACTACACTACAACAAGAAGTCAAATTCTTTTTTACAGAAAGTTTGCCTCTAGATAGGCTTTACTTAATCTTTGTGCAGTTCAAATGTGAAAATTTCGTTAAAAGAAATTTTCCAAAACTTAGTTTACCCCCGGTTTAGTTTCATAATTCTACTCTGCATCTTTCTTTATAAAGCGGCAACCCCTTAAAATATCAAAGACTCTACCAATGTATTACCAGCAGAGTATTTTATTAATAATAGTTACTAAAAAATTTCCTTTGTTAAGTTAGTTAAAGGGAAACCTTTCCTATTCAGTTGGAATCTCTTAAAGTATTATACTCAGTATCCCTGGGAATTCTGTCAGCTCCTTAAAACGAAAGAATTTGCTGTATAACACGAAATGGCAAGATAGATAAAAGGAGGTACAAACTAAATAAAGCCAGAATCTAATCCGATAGGTTCTCGATAAGAGTAGTTTATCTTATCTTAGAAATAGAGTTCCCCTTTTTCTTTTTATAAGGTGTTACTAAGAGTTTTTATAAAATATCGAAGAAACTAAAGGTATTCTCAGTCAGAGCAATCTCTAGGAGTATAAACCCGATTTCTTTAGCATATGAAAAAGTGTAAGTAGTATTTTTTCGTTTACGATTTAGTAAACGTCTAATAGGGCGCTTGAAAAGGACTTAAAATTTCCAGCTTAAGCCCACTTTAGCGTAATCTTACAGATTTTAACTTCGTGGGTCCTTGTTTAGTATAGCGGTACTCTGATCTAAGCATAGCTACCCTGTCGCAATAGACTAAAAAGAAAGTAAAAAGAGCATACTCTTAAGAAAAAAGAAACCCGGGATTCACTCACTGAATAAGAAGAAGCTTCGCTAAAGAATACTAGGATTTGGAAATACAACTTCAAGCTTTAGCGGCTCCTGCAATTACTACGGGACTCCTTTTTTTAATAATATAGAGACCCCGTAGTACTTTTGGCTTAAGGAAAAAGACCTCTATTATACTTACTTGATATGAATTCCCGATTTTAGATTAGATATCTTAGCCTGATAAGGGTTTTCCTTTTTTATTTACTAACTGCAGAGCAATTTCTTACAGTACAGATATTGTTGCCCGGCAAGTAAAGGAAAGGATATGTAACACGAAACT
Source organism: Pelargonium tetragonum (assembly GCA_036897445.1). Taxonomy (NCBI): domain Eukaryota; kingdom Viridiplantae; phylum Streptophyta; class Magnoliopsida; order Geraniales; family Geraniaceae; genus Pelargonium; species Pelargonium tetragonum. The sequence goes on along the minus strand of JAYMTL010000177.1, from coordinate 5,104 downwards.
TTAATCTTTTACGCGTAGAACTAGAAAGTAGCGTACTTCAAGAGAGTCTTAGGGTTTTTGCTAGGATTTGCTTGATTACAAGGGTGAAGCTTGCCTGTTCTTATAGTAGCAGGAAATAAAGTACTTATACAATTTCAAGAATATTTTATCCTTGCCCAGGGTTGTAGAACTACTTTTAAAGTGAAATCGCTTTGAAGTTTTAAAAGAGTAGCTAAGTAAAGTGGATGAAAGATTGTTTTCTTCTATATTAAGATTAAAGGTTATAATTGCGTGATTACTAATGTCGTAATCCCTACAAAATAGGGCTAAAATCAAGCTAAAGTATAGTAGAAAACCCTTGCCTATAGAGTTTTCTTAAAGCTCCCACGTTTTTAAAAATGAAACAATTTAACGCGGGGAACCTTTTAACTTACAAATACTTCGGTATTCCCCCGGAAAACTCCTGTATAAGTTTTAATAGAACTTGCCCTTTTTTAATAAGAAACGGAAACACTTTGCTTCGGGATTTATCACTAGCTTTTAGTAAATAAGGAGTCTTCTTTCTTCTTTAATTTACTAGGAGCTCCCCTTGTCTCTTTTATCACCGGGGTACTCTAGCAAAGTACTGCCAATATTAAGCGAATAACTAATCTCAGTCCTATATCTTATATGGTTGATTCCAAAGTTTAGGTCTCGTAAGGAATTCCGTACTTGAGCGAGAATGGGTATCTTGTGAAATTTTTACGCATTGTTAATTTAATGGGGTGTGCTTCTCCGTGTAGGGTTCACTTCCTAGTAGAGATTCTAAGTAAGGTCTATCTAGATTGAAAATGTTTTATATACGCAGGATAAATTCGCGAGAAAAGTCAAGTTATTTGTCAAAGTAAGATGCTGGAATTTTTTGGTAAAGAAATTGGCTCTGTATATAATGGTGGCCCCATCTTCTCAGTAATAAGTCTAAGAAGTACTTTATTTTCAAACACCTTAACTTAGAGTCTTCCTAGAAGGCTAAATCAATGCGAAGTACGTGGTTTTACTCAAATTATTAGTAAGGTAGTGCCCCGTCGGGATACCCGGTAGAGTTTTCGAGAAATTCCTTTTTGGTTTGGTTACAAGCTTTTTTAATCTTCTAAACTTTATCGGAAAGGAAAAAGCCAGACCCTTAAAAAGCTTTATATAATCTATAAGGGGAAGCCTTGCTAGATCGGAGCCTTTTTTATAGTCAATAAGCACATGAAACGGAAAGTTCTATTTTCATTTAGGTACCCCTGTTAGAAATGCAGACTACTCTATAAAAAGACTTTTAGAACAAATTGAGGGGATTTCAGATCATAAGCTAACTCTCGGATTCTTTTTAAGCTTTACCTATACATATCTCTCTAAGAGTCGAGAATATGGGCTTCAATAGGGTGCTTTTTCTAGTATATGACAATTCTAAGCAGCCCAGAGTAAGGCATCAGGAGCACTACTATATAGTAAGTCATAACGCAGGGTTTAAGTGGTTTATAACAAAAAAAGTATGTATAGCACACAAGGAAAAACCCAAAAGGAGTGACTCGAAATCTAATAACAGGGCTGTGGGTACTCATACAAAAAGGAAATCCTAAAAGTAGATAAAAGGTAGAACACAGAGTTTAAGAGACCCTGAGTTATCTGAACTTGATGCAGAGCCATGTGAAGGAAATTACTTTTAATTTTACCCGAGTTTGATTTGATAGGTTACCCCCTCTTCTTCGACTCAGAGGAATATCATTCTTTCTTTAACTAGGCAGCCCCAGATAAAATTTAGGACTATATACAACGGGTAACTTGGTTGGTTATTTAGCTAAAAAATCGGACTAATATTCAAAGGTTTCAGTAGGGTAACTTTAAGGCTTTTGTAGACAATAACTTGTAATTAGAATACTAGAGGGGCCCCTCTTGGACCACTTACAAAAGATATTTACAGAGTAAGGGCAATTACTGGACCCCAGGCTCAGACTAATTGCGGGATACCAGAAAACTTTAAAAGGGGCTTTCTAAATTTGAGAAATTTCTTGTACCGGGACTCGGTAATCCGGCTAAAACTTATTGGGAAATCTTATTCAAAACCCAAGAAAAGTGGAAAGTAATGGAGAGTCTTCCTTATAGCCTTAGAATTTAAAAAGCTTCGCAGGATCTACCTTAGTTATTAGTTATAAGACTCGAAACTTTCCTTTGCAATATCCCCAGATTAGCATGTCGAGCCTCGAGAAAGTATATACCTTCAACCCCTGTCAGCCTTATCTAGCTATATCTTAATCTTATCGTAAATAGATACCGTTTATATCCTAGTATAAGCTGTACTAAATCCCTTTAAATTTGTAAGCGGTTCTGAGCCTATGCTATTACTAAAGAGCTTGCTTTGGACCTATAACTTAAGTAATCGGGAGCCCTCTTTTCTGATAAGCTTTTCTAAACCCCTTTGCTAGATGCTGGATCCGCAATGGAATCCCCTTCTCAAGAATTCCTTGTAAAAGACTTCCTTCAACCAGAATACAGTAACACAAGAGTTCTAAATTCCAAAACACTCTGTAAGTAAGGTTAATCTAAGACTAAAAAATCTCTACCCCTACATACTTTGTGTACTCAACTTAAACAAGAGTCCCTCTATATAACTTACTTCTTGCAAAAGCTTATAGGTTCTATTATTTTATCTTTTTTCTTATCCGGTTTGACGCTCCGAAACTGAGCTTTCTATTAAAATCCCATTTAGAACTCCCATCAAGCCAATATATGGAGGAAACCCCAGCCTGTTGTACTTCTAGCTAGAAAAGGTTTAATACGAGGAAATTTTAATATGTTAAATAGGTCCTTTTTACTAAAATAGGAGTAAAGAAACGCGGGGCCCCTTTTATTAGAATAGTACCTCTTTTTTACCGTATGTATTAAGCTTTAGTTTACTTTTTCTTTTATAGATAAACTGCAGGGGCTTGGTGATATGCGATGCTAAACTATTAAAAATTTTGTGTTTGGCTCAAACTTAGGAGGTCTCTGGTAAAATTTCAAGGAGTGATTATACGGCAATTAACCCAAAGCTTAAGACTTAGACGCCTGAGTAGGGGAGAAGCCCTTAGTATACACTTGTGGGCCTCTTTATTTTCTCGGGAATATTCTACCCAAAGTATTCACAATTTAATTTAAGCGCTTCCCTTTGATTTGTACATATTCCTTCGAATCTGAGTCATATCTAAGAGCGGGGTCCCTAATTGGATTCTTTTTGAGGAATTTCCTGTCGGTTTAATACAAATTCGGGTATAGTAACAGGTTCTTATAGTTTTAAGGGGAGGGCAAAATAGTTAGCAGGGTTTCCGTATTAATCCAGCCAAGGTATCCACTTGGAATCTTAAAAAAGATACGCCATGCACTGCGTCAAATTTTAAACGAGACTCTAAGCATTTTTATAACTTCAGTATAAAGAACTGAAACTTTCTAACTAAGCGATTAACGAGAAATAAAGCTGTCATCTTTTTTGCTATGTTATGAAAAAGCAGCAACGAACTAACTAAGGAACCAAAACAAGACTATAAAGGGAATACTCTTAATCCAAATAACTATTCGTACTCAAGTTACGCAAGCAGAAACGGTAATAAGGATTCTAGTCTAGATGCTTTTTATCGATTCCTAACAAGTGGAAAAATTGAACAGGATTGCCGCTTATCAGTAGAACCCGGATTTACCCTTTTGATAAGAGAGAGCTCATGCAAGAATAAGAATCAACATAAAAACCCAGCGAAAGTGCGCTTCTACAAAAGATTCCGGTTACCAGGCTTTCTCAGAATAGTAAGTTTTCCTAAAACTAGAATCAGAGTATAAGTACTTAATCCAGGACTTTTTATAAGGTTATATATTATATTCAAGGAAAGATGTTTTTACTGCGCTGTCCTACTAAAAATTGAAACTACTAAATTTTTGCGATTGCGGATTTGGTAATTTACCCCACTAGGAGAGCTTAAGACGCGCCCGCTAACTCATTCCAAGGATCCCTTCAAAAATACAACATGGGGAGCCCGCCCTCGGGTCAAGACAAGAAACCGGGTCTCTTTACAATCAATTTCAATTATAGAACACTTATCTAAGTTTAAGTTAGGGACTTTTTGTTAGGTAACACAGCCATACTTGAGGAATAAATCAAGGCTCTCCCCCCTACTAATAAGCAGTTGCCCTTAGAAGTCCCTTAATTCTATATAGTTTTTTAAAGTGCTTCGAGATGCAATCCATATGAGTAGTGTATAATGGGTGTGGGATAGTAAAGGAAAAGTGCAAGGTTGTCTGAGCTCTCATAGAGCCTAGTGGGGTTGTGCCAAAAAGAAGCCTGTGCGAGGAAGGCTGGAAGTTTCCTAAAAAAGTCTCCTTATAAAATAGGTTTAGAAGATAGGGTATTCTTTGTATGTCTTTAATGTTTACAAAGTTCCTTTTTAAGTAAGATAATGGAAATCCGCCCTAACACTTATCCACGAGTTCTTACTAAGGGCTAATTATTCTTGAGCTATTGCACGCTGTACGCTTTCAAAAGCGCTATTACTCGCTTCCTGCCAAGCCGAGTTAACCGAGGAGAAGATATTAAGCAAAGTGAGATGATTTGGCAAGAGTTTAAACCCGAGTTCTCCCCTATCCTTAGAAAAACAAGTATAAAAACATAAACGAGGGAGTATTTATCCAATCGTGTTCCTGGACATTTTATTAAGGATTTTGGCTTAGCTACAAATAGTTAAGTAAGACCTCATGTTATTTCATTTTAGTAAAATATTAAAAAAGGGGGGGGCCTTTGCTTTCATCGAAATTGGAAATTCAGGAACAAAAAAGCCTTGCTTTAGGCTCTTTAATACCTTGTAGCACAGAAGACTTTTTTATTAACTTAAGTAGAAATCTGTACCGCTAAACCCTATATTACCTTTCCTATCGTCGTACTTAGAGCACCCCTGTCTAGCTATTCCTGTACATATAAAAAAGCAGCTCGCTTAGTTTCTTATCTAAAAGAAATTCCCACTATAGTACTTTCTTTCTTTACTCCGGTTTCTAAAAGCTACTAAAGACTTCAAATTTCCTGCCTTTAAAAGAGACCTTTACTATCCGGAAAAACCTAACTTAACCTATTCCTCTATGC
>JAYMTL010000176.1:0-31109 GCA_036897445.1 Pelargonium tetragonum | reverse complement strand
ATTTAGTTTTACAATGAATAAGTATTACAGCAAGGTAGCAGGGGGGGACCTTCGACTGCTAGGTTTAATGCCCGAGCGTTTGACCCGGTTTCTTTGGAATTAGAATCACTTAAGTCAAAATCCTTACTCGAACAGAGCTCTTGTTTCGTTCGCCATATTTTGATGGTTAATTCAGAGCTTCCTTTTTCGATATGTCAAAGGTTCAAGTCGCATAGCTCCAGTAGAAAACCTGTTCATTTTGAGCAAATTATTATTTTGATTCTCGAATTTACGACCGGCCCATTTTTGTTTTTTGCCTGCTTACCTTTTTTTATCCTATATAGGAAAGAATCGAGACCTCTAGTGCATAAGCAAGAGTGGTTCTTAGCTCTGTGTTTTCTAATGTGGATATTCCCTGTTACAGGCGCTAGTTTTAAAAAGCGGGGCTTCTTTTTAGATTGATGGCATTATCTTTCCCAGCTAATTCTAATCAAAAGGAAAGTCCTTGTATGTATATGCTATCCACTTAAAGTCTAGAGTATCCATAAAAATATCTAATCGGATGTAAGGCAAATCCTTTACAGTTTAATCTAATTGAACAAGGGTTCCGATGGTGACTCAGTTGAATTCCTGTGAAAGCTTGCACTTTTTCTTCACCTATTCTTAGGTTTCGTTATTTTTTAGAAAGGGATCTAAAGCTTTTATCTGTTTTTGTTAATTAGTAAGATCCGAAGCTACCTATACTTATAATTTGTAATCTATCGAGCCCCCAAAAAGGGGGTTCGCAGCAAATTTTGCTTGGTCAAGGTACTTATACACCAGACTCCCAACCTTTTAGTTATTGGCGGATTCCAACGATAAGATTTAAACTCAGATTAAGAAATTCTACATTTTTACAAATTTCTTGTGTTTATACATATCTTTTTGTCCTCCTTTTACTTTTTAGAGTTAATATAATAAGGTGCCTCAATCATAATAAAACATGAAGAACCAGAGTTGTTTAACTAGGGCAAAAGAAAGAGATTTATCTTAACTTGAAATCTAGCGAGAGAAAGAAATTGATCTAAAAACTAGCCTCGTGCTTTAGAATAACTAGAGAATATACTTCTAGTAGAACGATTTTACAAAAAGAGTAATAGAAAATGCTAAAAGAGCTCACCAAAGGGGCCTAATATAACCCGGAGAGTTAGTGTATTCATCGACTCAAATATCGAGAAACAGAGGGGCTAATTAGAGGCTTTATTTAATGCAAACACTATCCTCTGACAGTGCCAATTAGATTTGAAGAATAAAAATAGTTAATAGTTGGGGAAGGCTCTTTTTCTTAACTTCAGCTCTTTTTTAAGAACGAATGCCCTTTAGGCCCATACGTATACTTTCGTATACTTTTTACCGGACTCTCTCTACGGTAGATTAGAAAGAGTATTCCCTTTTACTTTTATTTCCGCCCGGACCTTTCGGGAATACGGGTTTCCTTTTAAATATTTATGATTTTGGGAACTTATATAGTAGGGGATCCAATCTTGTTTACACATCTAAGCACTAAGGATAGTAGGCCTGGAGTCTTGACTTATAGTGAGTCGTGAAATAAGTGCGCCTTCTTACTATGGTTAGGGTAGCTTAATAAGTAGTCACATTGTCAAATGAGTAGATACCCCTTCCCTGAGTTTGCTAGGATTTTGTAAGAATTACCTGATAGAAAAAAAAGAAGCATAATTAAATAAACGCTTTTTATAAAGATGAACACAACCTATTAGGTGATTGTTGGAGTAAAAGGATTCGAACCTTTAAATGCCAGCATGAAAAATCTACGCCTTACCACTTGGCGATACTCCACAGGTAATCTAGTATTTAAGAAGAGAAACATTATATTCATTTAAGTGATTTCACTCCCAACCCCATAGTATTATAACAAAAGATTTTGCCTATATCAAGGACACTTAGAATTTCCTCTACCGGTCTCACATACGGATTTCTAGGACTGTGACATATAAAAAGCTATAATTGCTCGAAAAGGAAGCTTATTTTATTTGATAAAAATTTTTAGGTTTAGGTATTTTAGGGTAGAAAAGATTCTTTAAAAGGGGTTATGACAAGCAGTAGGATTTTTTTTACAGAGTCTCGTTATTAAAAACTAGGGGTATAAACCTCAAGAAAAGAACTGGGGTGGGATACAGCAACTATTAATATAAATTTTGTAAGGTTATAGGCTTTAAATCGTGTACATTAGAATAGAAACCTATTCTAGTTTCGAATAATAGGACCGCAAGCTATTAATATAATCCAGTGTTTTCTATTAAAAACTCTGTACTCTTTGGTTCCGTACTCCATGTATGCTTCTGTATTACAAAATTACAAATTTCAGGTGTACAAGTTTTAGAAGTTCTAAAATCTCTATAAATAAATATGCGCCGAGTTTCAATTACTCTAATATACTACGAAAAGTACTCGAGCATACCTAAAAAAATCTAAGAAATACAAAATTATTAGGAGCTGCTAGAATCCTGTATAGTCATAGTCCCTACTTTTACTCTAGGTAGGAAGGTAATAAAAACTAGAAAGATAAGCGCTAAATGATTGTAAGTTTCTAAACTACATAGAATTGAATGCAAATTACCAAACCTATTCTAAGCAGCTAAAGCGGGGAAACTCTTTCTATTCACTTACTTAAACGGGACTCTCTGGAGTACTTTGCACAGTTTTCAACATAGGAAATTTCGAAGGAGCTCGCTACGAGATATAGCCAACAAATATACGTATCCTTACCGGGTTTTACCGTTCCTTTTAAACGAGGCCTGAGTTAAAACGAAAAGCGGGGTTCCCTATACAACAAGAAATTCTACAGTATAATTTTAGAATATACCACTTTCGTCACTTTCGTTTCGCACGGACAAAGCCTTAGCTTCGGCATCTTTAAGGTTTGTATATTTATTGTTACTAATACTCCTAATATAAGAAGGGCATTCTATAGATCCATTGTATATACTTTTATCTCTTGCGATTTTATTTACACGCTCCTATAGTAATTGAGCACTCCTAAAGGAAAAACTAGACTTGAAAACGAATACATAAAAAAACAACTTCACGAAAATAAAGAATTCGCGATTTACTTCTTGACTAGCAAAAAATCATCTCGGGTTTTGAAATTGCACTTTCGCTATTTAGTGACTGAAATAGGACTTAATAAGCTTATTGCATTGACATCGTGTAGGATATGCCGTAGGTTCGAGTCGCTTTAGAAGACATTATCTATTCAGGATATTCTCAAATTAATGAATCTACATTCGACCCTAGCTCTTTATACACTTGTCTAGAAAGTCGTTTTATAACAATAAGAAGTTTATAAAAAGGGGATCCTGTTACAGAAATTCTATTCGCTACTACTCAAAAAGGAATACTTATAAACCCAGAAAATTCCCAAGAGCTTTACACGATAATTCGGGTATCTTATAACTTTTTAGGTATCTTCGTAAGTCTAAAACTACAAGACAATCCTGTGCAGATAAAAATTTTAGAAAAAGAAGCTCCGTGACCCCGTCTATTAAAAAATTTCTTTGTGTATCTGTATTCTACACCCTAACAAGCTTAACTTAAAAGGATTTCCTGAATTTACTCCCGCCTATTTAAATTTTTCATGCTTAGTTCGGAATCTTGGGTATTTCCCAATTCAGTTAACTTTCCTAAAGCACGAGGCTATGTCGGTATTTGCTACTGGTAAACTTGTATTAGAGAGAAGTCAGATATTCACAACACTATAGTCTCCCCTATTCTAACTTGAATTTTACAGGGGCCAAGTTAAGTCTAGATTCCGGATTAAAAAGTCTATACTTATCTATACTTAGGGGCTTCAACTCACATAAAGTTATAACCCCGCGAGAGAATACCCTTTTTAACAGTTAATAGATCGAGATATCGCTTCCGTGTGTGTACCTAATATTAAGTCCTCGAAAAACCCTATGAAATTACAGTACTTGAGTCCTCTTATTTAGAGCCTAAGCCACCAAGCTTCAGTATAAAAAAATACAAAAATTCCTAAAGCTTAATTTGCACCTTATTAAAAAGTAAGAGTTGGTTCCGAAACCCTAGAATATAAAAATAGAAATGACTTAAGGATTGACTTCACTATAATACCCGAGCTTCGGGATCTAAACCCTTATACTTTCGAAGCTCTGCTTTAAGTTTTCTTTCTACTGATGACTAGGTATGACTCCTAACAGAAGTAAAGCATAGCAAAAACTAGGGGAAAACTTTTTTTAACAAGAAGTTTTATATCTTTAACTTCATTATGCTATCCGTATTTCTCATAGTTTAGTCTTCAAGTAAAAAATCGTCTAAATGCTAAGCTCTTTTAGAAGAAACGCCTCAGGAGTTTCTTTACTCTTCTGGAGCCTCCCCTTTGTTACATATAGGGGTCCCGCTACGTAGGGCTCGAATTATTAAATAATAAGAGAAAATGGCGTCAAACTAAAAGTTTTCAAAAAGGTGAGTTCGTAATAAACTCATAAGCCATAAAGTTCCTCTACAAGGTAGGGCCTGTAACAAAAAATCACGAGTCAAAAATTGGAAGAATTCTGAGTCAATTTTACCTTAACTAACACGACAGGGGAATCCTTATTCCTTCATAAACCCTCCCAAGTGCATTTACTTTGAGGTTCTACTGACTTACCTGACTTTACAAAAATTTTTATTCTAACCTGGGGTTCTTGTGGACAATATTCGTGCAGTGCTTTAGCGGGCCCTCTTAAACTCTTAAAGTAAAGGAAGTTAGTATGTTAGCGAAACCGGATCTCATTTACCCCTCAAGGATATACTTTGTACGTAATTGTACTCTTTATAGGCAGGAGAGAGTCATAAAACGTAAAAATAAGAAGTAACAAATTCCTATAGGTAAAAGTGTAAGTCTAAACGCGAAAAGCAAAGGGGGAGCCTCCCGTTGCAATTAGGTTGTAAAGCGTATCCGGGCTCTTTTAACGGAAGTTAACTAAAATGTGGGTAAAAAGGGAATTCTTGTACTATAATAAAAAGCAAAATCTGTAAGTACAGTCTAGCGTATAAATAAGTTTAGGGGTTCCTATAGTGTAACACGTTAAAAAAGTCAAAGGTTTTCTTAAAGTTTATGATTTCGACCATAGTTTAAGGGGTCTATTATAGTTAATAAAAAGAGGATCTCTCAAAAGAGAATTAATATGACTGCCCTTTTGCCTACAAAGTAACGTAACTATATGAAGTAACTCGCCCTAGCTAGTAAAACTAGTATATTCTTTGACTCAGATGCAGCTCAGTTTCATGAATTTAAGGTTTATGTATCCCAACTCCTTAGATAGAGTAAGGACTTATTTTAGACCTGGATATGATCTAGCTCACAAGGTACGAGTAGAAAAGCCTAGTTTTCCACTCTATTTCATAGTTAAAACTATAAGCACCTGACCGTTATTTAAGCGCTGCTTTAGACTAGATATAAAAATTTTAGAATTTGAGTATCTTTGCCTCATATCAAAAGCAAGACTTTGCTTCGTATTATATTCCCTTATAGGTTGACCAAGGGACGTATAAATATTGAGATTAGATCGGTACTTTATTGATTTTTTATAACTCCCCAGAGAACTGGCTGCTAGAGTTTAAATAGCTCATTTTTATTTCCAGTGTTAATTTTTTAGTTATTAAGCACAGATGAAAGAAGAAGCATTGTAAGAGCTCTTTGATTCTATAAAAGCTAATGCTATGCAGAAAATAAGGGAGTTAGAAGTCCTACAGACTATGTGGAGAGAGTCAAATAATTAGGATTCCTTTACTTTTATGTTCTCTCTTATTACATATAAAAGCCGCTTAATCTTTCATACAGTTTTACTTGGATTTATTTAAAAAGAAGTTTTAGAGTCCTTTGTCTCTGCTCGCGAGTTTCCCCCTTTATTTATAGCCAGGGTTTTTAGGTAAGTAGTTAAGGGTATAGTTTAGGAAGTCGCTTTTGGAGTATTGCAGTATCTTAGTTGAACTCGTGTGTACTAGGGTTGGGATCCAAAAAGAGGTGAGATTCGAAGTATTAGACCTAGTCGGGTTACCTTAAAAAGGGAAATATCCCCGAGTTCTTCTTGCTAGCCCTTCCCAATAGACTTTCTATCCTTTATTTTGTGAGGTTTTATTTTTAAGCATTAATAAAGCTGTGTTATTAAGTATTAAAGGAGTCGTATACTAAAAATTCCTATAGAATTCAAAAAACTTGAGATTTACCCGTGAGGGAAGTTACCTATTACATTCTGAAATCAATCAAGTAGGAAGTCCTTTTTCAAATGGAAGAACTTCACAAGGTATAAACACTATGCCCGAGAAACTCCGTAAATCCGGTAACGAAAAAGTAAGTACTAACAAAAGATAAGGAGGACCTATTTATGAGAGTCAAAACTCTTAGTTAAGAAGGGCTCCCTTTTTAGAAATGTAAAGATTGGACTTTCTTTTTCGCATTAGTAAAAGGTGGTTTCTCCCAAGCTTTCAATCAAAAAGTCTTGGACAAAAGAAATCGCTTAACTTATTAGTTTGGTAGGATATAAAAAAACCTTAAGAATATAGAGGAATACCGGAGAAAGCAAGGCTATTCTATAGGGGCTTAAAAAGGCTTCCTTATTCTTTTTTTGACTGTACTATTGTATACTGTATCCAGAGCATCTCTAATCAAGGCTAAGTGTACCAAGCTCCGATTTCGTACCTCAGTAAAGTAGGTGCAATGGCTAAGAAAACCTCGAAGAGCTGAAATCCTTATTATCCCTTTTCTTTTTATAAACTGGTTGCACTTAAATGTAAGAGGTTAGCAAGGAACTTATCTTAGACTTTGAAAGAGCTTTTTAAGAAAAAGTGCTTTATCTCTATGCGAGTAATGGTAACCCAAGTATTTAAGAGACATTGCTAGCGAATATAACTCTCTGCCGCCTTTGACTTCAGATTCCTGGGAATAGTTTTATCATTCTTTATCTGCCCAGTCTCTTCCTAATTTTTATTGAGCTCCCACTTCACTATATGCTAAAAAGAAATCCAATAATTAAAAGAGGCCCTGGTTAGTAGACTCTTTGGAGGACCCCCCTTGCCACTCTGCATATAGTGTATAATTTAAGCCGTTTAGATCCCTTACCTTAGTATACGATATATAATATTATTCAAGATAATTACACAAATAAATAAAGTATCTTACTCTGAAGCAGCAAAAGCCTCGAGATTTTTTTAAAGGTAGAAAGAAAGGAGGGCTCGTTAACACGAATTGCGTAAGTTCAAATCCTGCCCGGTCTATAGGTTAATAGCGCGTGGAAACTTAATACGGAAGCAAATAACTATAAAAAGAAACTTGTATTGCAAAGGTTCAACTCTTGGTATAACATTAGCATTATAACTTGTAAACTTACCATTCGCTCCTCCTATTATTTGGGTCTTAAACAATATACTATATACAAAACAGGTTTGGGAAGACTTTTTTATTAGTTTTACAAGAATGCTTTATTTAGGCCAAAAGGAAAAATTTTTAAATAACGAAACAAAAGAATAGCGCCTATCTATAGACTATAGAAATGCCTTATCAGCAATTAGACGACTGGTTTGAGGAAAGAAAAATGAATACAAAAAAGCCAAACCTAGCTTGTCCAAGTTAAGTATATAAAGTGTAGCCTTTATCCGGACCTCCCACCCTGTTGCCTATTATATCCTTTTTAGAGGAATCCCCTTTATGAATGTAAGCTTATACGGGTTTAACTTGAAAGAACATATACCTTATCTAATCTTGACGATACTCATGGAGAACCATAAATAAACTTTGTTGAATAGAAATAGAAACTCGTAACCCTTATTCCCGCTAGAGAAACACATTCATAAGGAGCTTCTAGTTTGAATTTGAAAGAAGTTCTAGTAAAAAGGAATTTTACACTAAGAGAATAATCTCGTGTTGCCTTTAAGAAATAGGTAAATCTGGGTCTCCTAATAAGCTATATCGATATTTTAGTTAGTACTCCGCTAAAAGTCAGGCTGGAGAGAGTCTCTCCTAAAAGCAAAGAATAATGAAAGACTCCTATTAATACCAAAATGAAACAGATCAGATCCAGAAATTAAGGGTAGTTTTATGAATTATTTCCACATATTGACTAAAGAGAAAGTTTCAGAACTTTTCGTTAGGTACTTTTGCTCCCACAATGAGGTTAATAAAAATTGGGCAGCTCCTAGAATCCAAAGTCAAACTTTTGATTGATCTGGTCAGAAAGCGGCTTTATATTCATTTTTATATAATAGCCCCGCTTTTGGTTAGCACACCTTAAATTACAACCTTTAAGAAATACTAGAAATAATAAAGTGCGAGTCAACAAACTTCCATTAAAGTCAGAAGGAGGTATATCGTGAAGTTTTTATGGATTTTAACTTTTCTTAGGAGTGCTCAATTCCTTAATTTTGGTAAGATAGAGGCCTGTAAAATCTAGATTGTAAATTATTATATACGTATGGAAAAGCTATAAAATAAATCAAGTACTAAAAATATATAGGAAAACTTTCTAAACCTAAAGTATTGAACTAACTTCTGTCTCAGAAAGAAGGAGACTTTAAACCTCTAAGCGGAGAGCTGAGAACAAATAGGTGATATACCCCGCCTAGTCCTATAAGGAGCCCCTATCTTTCTCGATTCTGCCAATTCCTGGTGTGTATACAAACTAGAAAGCTAGCGATTATACTATAAAAAATGTCATGGGCTACTATTTGAAGTTAATTTTTATTCGGGGTACTGGCGAGCCCGTTTAGTCTAAGGCTTCCCTTTTCTTTAATAAGAGCCCTTTTTACCTGACCAAGTAAAGTTAGAAAGCCTTTTTTTATTCTATCCTTTAAGGTTTTTTCTTTTTCTTAGTTATCTAATTCGAGGGAGTTCAACAAGTTAAAGATGTTTTAAAACTAGAGAATATCTTAAGAGGTTTCTTCCTAGGTTTTCAAACCTATTTTTAGAATGTTACACTTTCTATATATACTATACTCGGAAATATTAACAAGGCACACAACATTTAAGCCCTCAAGTAGCAAAATTTTATCTTCCAGTGATTTAATTAACATAAGATATGGTTTGCTTCCTTAATCTTTTTTTTCATGGGGCGCTTTCGCCTGTAGAATTTTTTTATTATTTCAACAAATCTTAATTGTAAGTTCTCCTAGCTTTATAACTTTATTAAGACTGCTATTAGTTAAAAAACTTTGAAACCTACAGGCAACGATTAAGCTTTTTGGAGTGCCCTACAATTGTAATTTCGCTTAAAAGCCCGTGGGAATGCCGGGAAAAATAGCAAGCCCCTTGTAAAAAGTCTTTTTGAACTCAAACTTAGAGCTCTAAGTCTAAAAAGGAATAAAAGCTCTTAATCAAAGCAAAATAATTTATAGTTCTCCTTTAATCATAGATAAGGGGTCCTCTTACTAAAAGACTTTTAGATACCCCGAGAAGGAGAGGTTTAGAGTTTATAAAAAGATTCAAGGTGGTAACAAGTACTTATTAAATAGAATCCCGCCCTAGTTGCTGTCTAGAATTTCCTTTATTATTGCGCTTTATAGGTACTTCAGAGCCAGAGGTCTAAGATTTTAGAGCCCGCTTTCTGAGGTTTTTAGAATAACAGAGAAATCTTCCTTTTTTAGAACTATCTGATTCCGTCTTTAAGCTTAAACTAGAGTTCAAACCTACAATATTTAAGTAAGGCTAAGAAAGATATATTTCTAAAGCCCTCCCTAGTAAAAGAAAATGACCTAAAAACTCTAAACCAAACATAACCATGAATGAGGAAAATCCCCTTGCTTATTGACTAACGACTTAAACCGGATCTGGAACCTAAGAGCTTGATACACTGTAATTGTTACTTTCATCAACCTGTCAACTTTTCCAATAACACCTAACTTCTCAAAAAGATTTAAGAACTCCCGGCAGCTTAGTTACTTAGAGCTTTCTTCTAACCCTGCTCAGTAAAAAAAACTTTAGGAATTCACTTTCTTATAGTTTGTTAAGGCTTACCCTCTACCCCGAAACCGGAAATCCCCGATACCAAAAGCCAGCTTTTTGTAAAACTCTATGCATGCTTAAAAAAAGACTAAAATAAGGCAACCCTCCAGTTTACAGCCTATTACTCTACCCAGCACCCCCTTGGAGAGCCCAGAAGCGACGAAGCCCTTAACTTAAATAAATATGTTTGCTGGGAATTCGTACTTCAGTATTACAAGAAAATTACTGCTTTATCTCGAGATCTAGAGTTAAAAAAGGGGGGGTAGGTCTCATATGAGTAAGAAGTAAGTCAGTATGAAGTTAATAAAAGGTTGGTGTTCCCAGTTAGTATTTAATTTAAAAAGGAAAGCTTTTCCAGTCTTATAACTAAAGCGTAAAGTAAATACCCCTGTCTAAAAAAGAAGGAAAGTCTAAACTTTCTTGTTTGTGCTGCTAATCCAGAAATAAGCAATATAGGAATAATAGACACTGGTAAGGTATTTTCTAACAAAGTTAGCGATCCGGCAATCTATTTTAGCTGCTATGTCCTAAATTCTTTTTTACAAAAAGCAAAGAAGCAGCATCCTATAATTTATAAGGAGAGTCCTCGTTTTAGCTTATGGGAGTACAGAAAACTCCCCTTATTAGCACACAAGCTAGAGTCCGAAAGGAATTTATTTGTATGTAATATTTTATAATGTGCCAGAGCTTACTTTAAATATAAAATATTCAAAAGATAGTTTTTTCATTTCAAATTCCTTTCTAATTTCTAGGGGGCAAAGTGACTAAAGTCTTAGTTTTCGCTTTTTAAAAGTTCCGCACTCTTCTAGAACCTTGTGGAATTCCCGGTATATTTAACCAGGATTGGAAGACCTTAATATAGTTCATACGGAACCCAAATGTTTTTAATGTAAAAAAGATAAGTTAAGTAAGGTCAGGAATTTATATCATTATATCTATAGAATATAAAAAAACCCCCTTAGCTGCTCGGGATTTTTAATCTTAAAACGTATACGTAATCCTGCACCTCTAACTCGAAGCACCTATCCAAGAAATTTTTATAGAATATCCTGAGAACCTTTTTTTGCTTTTCAAGAGACCCGAGTAAAGGATACTATAAAAGCATCTCTCTTATATGGAAGCACCGGAACTTTTCAGAATATACCAAAAAAGAAGTATTGGCCCCGCTTTAACGAGGTAATAAAAAATCCTAGTACTGCTTAATATCATAAAATTTTTTCTGAGAGATTCCGCGTTACATGGCATCTCCCGAGTTTAGGGGACTTCCTACTATGCTTGTAATGATAAAGTCTTGTTCTAGCCCTGCCCCTTCAATTCCTAGAGCCGTTTCTCTTAGAGGAGTGCTTATAAAAATTTTTTTATACCAGAAAAGCTAAGGAATACCCCTACAAGAACTCTTATCAAACTGTAAACCTTTTTACATAATTAACAGATCCTTGAGTTTAAAGAATGGGTACTAGCCAGAAACTTTTTTCGGGTACTTTAAGAATTCCTGTTCTTCCAAGTCGAGGGGTCTCTATAACGAGCTAAGGGAAGTTCCTTTTGTGCTTTAAAGGCTCTTATTGAAACTCCGTTTCAATAGAGAAGAGAATCTTTAAAAAGAGGTTTCTATGCGAGGCCGCTACTTGATCTAACGAAAATTGAAATACTTTGACTTGCCTATATAAAAGTATACCCGTAATTAAATTAGTAGGGAATCTTTAACCAAAAGGTTGGGAGGAACCCTATACCAAACAGAAAACAACTATATCTTGTACTATTAAGTGACAGCACTAACTATACTACTTAAGGGAATCCCGAGATAAAGCACAAAAGGAACCTTATTTTTCTAATCCAGGATTTCGATTCGAATTATGTCTAAAACAGAGAGACTTAAAGGCTCTGGCATACCCCGCTAAGAGTTAAAAGCTAACTTAGGACTTCGTTTTTATAGGTCCGTATAAAGTTATTAAAAAGGAAAAATATCTTACACGGGGCAACTTATCTTTCTATTGTATTGTAAAATGTAAAACAGAATTCAATTTTAGGAGAGTTCGATATTTATATGAAGTGCTCCTCTGAGAAAAAGATTGTAAATTTAGGACTTCTTACGGTAAGGGGCTCTATATTACGGAGTCTATGTCAATATTTTCATTTTTAATTAAAGAGAAACTCAGGGCAACCCCGTTTTTGGAAAAGTAAACAAAAATCTCTTTATTAACGCAATAAACTTGAGGGTATAATGTTAATTAAGTGCACTTATGTTACTTCTGGAAACGCATCTTTTAAATGTTAACCTAACTAATAGAGAGTTTGCACTGGGGATTACACAAGCGCTTTAAAATCTGAGAAATAGGCATCCTTTAAGGGCCTAGACCTTTGCCGCGCCTCATTTTTTGGTGTACTAAGAACTTGACTTTGTAATATTTATATATAAATTCTTTCTTTAGATACAAGTTCTAACAATGCCACTATAGAGATAGCATCTTAATTAAACGTATAAATTTTAATAAAGCCGTTCTATGGCCATTTCCGTGCATTATATCTCACTTTTATTCACCCTTTCTTACCTACCCCAAGCCTCTTATGCATTTTAGGTTCCTAAAGTAGGTTGCCCTACCGCTAGGATCTGTAAACTAAGTGTCTGGTCTAGCTCTAGTCTAAATACTAAGCCCTTTGTCCACAAGCGGGTAATGTTTCCTAAAATTAGGGTTTCCGGAATACTTGATAAAAAGAAAAAGCGAATCTCCAAAGGTTAATAATATATAAGAATATCTTAGGTTTTAAAGAGGAGTTCCTTGCTACATGTGTGCTCCCTCAAGTGTTAACTAATCTCATAAAAAGAGAGTTATTCCATTATATTAGTATATTAGGAAAACTAGAGTAAAGGATAAGATAGATTTTTTTATTATATTATAATTATATTATAAAAGAGAGACTAAATATCTTTTTAAATCTTTCTAAGGGGATAGGGGCTCCCGTTTCTTTTTATAAATTTACTTGATTGGTAATTACCTAAGGCCCCTCTTAAGTAATAGGGCAGTAACTTGTTTCTTTAGGATTACTCATACGGGTTTGGCTTTTTGAATACACAGATCCCCTTACTTTTTCAGGGGTTTCTTAAGTACTTTTACTCTATAGGGCAAAATCCAGGAATAAGAATCCTTGCCATACTGAAAAGCAGTCCTAAAAAGCTTTTGCCTTATATTCATCCAGGAGCAAGAATAGGTTCAAAGTCAAAGGGAGTCAAATTACAGTCTACTAACTAAAAGGGCTTGTGCTGACTCTTTCTAGAAAACCCCACAAGTTCGATGCTTAAAAATTAAGGAGCTTTTTTGCAATTTACTAATCCCGCTTAACCAAGGATATCATACAAGAAAACTTTAGGCGAAAAACCTTCCGAAAAAGAAATTCCTTTTCGAGAAAAAGGGGGAATTTGGCGAAAGAGAAGTTCCCAGTGGGTTTCCTTAAACCGGGAAAAAAGTGTTTGAATGAAAAGTAAAATATCGAATAGGTAAAACCCCGGGAGTGCGTTGAAAGCCTGTTAAACGAAAGAATTTTTAATACTATCTTTCTTTAGTTAGATCCGGTAAGCCTTAGATTATCCCTAAATTTTAAGTGTCTAGATTTGAGCAAAAAGAATTATTAGAATAGAGTCTCTTACAAGTTAAAGCAAGACTTCTTAGGTTTAACTGCCTCGGTTTATCCTGGGAAATAGACTGCTTTTACTTTTTCATTTCCAAAGCCTGTGAAATATTAGGATATAACACATCTCTTGTTCATTTAAAAAGGGATACCCTCATTTTTTATTTGTAAAGTTCTTAGTAAAGGGAAGGTTGTCCTAACTTTCTTAGTTTTGAGCACCCCAAGCTTTTTGTAAGTTTTAAGTTACCGGCCCAAACTGGTGGGTTAGGAGAATTCTGGTAAATGTGTAATGGGACTGTAAAACCCTATTGAGGGGTCTTTTCTCCGTGTATTAAGGGCTTTAAAAAGGATCCCTTTTAAATAAAATGAAATTTTCTAGAGCTTATAAAGTTCTAGATCTAGACACAAAAGACGTAAGACATGCTATATGACATATGGCTTAGGCAACTAAAGACTTCGTAGAATTTTATATTCTTACCCGAAAACCTTGCCGGATTAGCTTTTGAAAATTTCTTGATAGAACCTTAAGCTGCCCCGTGCAAATTTGTATTTTTAAGAGATTAGACTAACCCCCCAAAAAAGTGCCGGGACCCTCTTTAGGTATTAATACTAGACTAGAGAAACATAGACCATTTTAAGAATTTTTTTATATCTTTATATAAATTCTTTCGTTCCCGACAAAGGGATCCTGGCCTGTTAAAAGGCACTCCCGTAAAAAATTTTTGTAAGGTAGGCTGTCAAGAGTATAAACAACATAGTCTGAAGCTTTCCTTTACATACAAACTACTCTAAAGTCATTCTACTTATAAAAGAATCAGTACACTTTAACTAACTAAATATAACTAATGGACCTGTTCTTTACTATTTTCTCGACCCTACTACCGGAGCTTTATAAAAAGGATTCCCTTTGTATTCATATGAAAGTTAACCGCTCGGCTGTGCAAAGGCCGTTTTCAACCCAGTGGTCTGGTATATCCTAAATAGTGTATTACCATAAACTACACTGAAAACCTTAAAGCCTAGGTTGAAGTACTTTTTTTCCGGGTTGCTTTATTTAGTGAATTAACTGCGTATGTCATAAGGGGCTTCTTAGGGGGTTTTTTATATAAGTGTTTTTAAATAGCCAAAAAAGATAAAAAAAGTCTCCCTTTTTTAAAAAGAATTTCACCTCGTGAGCAGTGTATTTTATATACAGAAACTCCCTCTTTTATAAACCCTCGACCATTAAAATTTTTATAACGAACAAGATTTCTTAAGGAGTGCCTTTTGTAGGCTTAGCTCCTGCTATTTGTATAAATTCACCGGGCTGAAAAAGTTAGGGACATGACGGCTTTATCTCTTTAACTTCCCCTATAAACTTTACTTTTTTTAGATTGGACTTTCCTAAGAATTTCATTTAAACGAATTTCTTGAGAGTACTTGAAAGTTAAGAAGCTAGTACCGGGAAACCCCTTTTTATAACTCTTATTATATTACAATTCTTTAGTTATGGAATTTCTAGCGCTTCTGGAAAAGCTGCCTTTTAAGAAAACAAGATAACCCTGAGATAAGTACTTTCCGGTTTTTACTAGACTTCAACTTCATAACTAAAAAAACCCGCTTTAGCTTCTAGGATTCCTATATTCAATCCTTTTTCCTGGATTCTCTTCCTATATATTTTAACAGTTAAAAGTATAGGTACCCTAACTCTTTTACATCTTAAACTTTAAACCTACTCTCGGGAAATAAAATGACTCTAAAGTGCTAGGTTACCCCTTAAGGATATTGCTGAAAAAGAAATACTAAGGAAAGCTGAGCATAAACTTAATAGAAAACTGTGAGGCCTTTTAAATGTGTTTTAACCTGCCGTAACAATTAACCCAGATCTGGTGTAAAGTTCCGTAATCTTGAACACAGTTTCGGGCAGTTCTAAGGCTTCAGGGCTTATACCTATCCTTCAGTTGACAATTCGTGTTTCATTTTTATTTACGAGATTTCTAGCTGTGGAACTGTGGATTGGAAGACTTACTTTATTGTCTGTTATGTATTTAAGTTCTCCTGTAAACCGGAACTGGGGTTGAAAGTGCTTAATAAGTTTTTTGAGGTAAATAAGCACCTCTGTACATCCACAAGGGGTCCCCCATAGCTATACTTATCCCAGCAATTAAAACTACTTTTTTAGTAGCTACACTTTGACTATGGGGCCCTCTTATCTTTCTATTTCCTAGGCACTCTTCTTTACTTTAATAACTAATAACAGGGGATTAAGGGACCCCTCTCTTGGTCATGAGCATTAGTTACTAGTCTATAATTTTTAGAATCCATAGCTGCTCTTTTACAGGATTCTACTAATACGAAATCCCTACTTCTTAGTATTTGTAAAGACTTCCCTCAAGCAAAAGCTACCTATTAGAGTTTACAGGACCCGTTTAGCTTAGTAAGGGACTCGGGTATAAAGTGAAATTTTCTTATTTTTATTGTAATTGTTTCTTGAATAAGATAAGGATCTTGCCAGAGTTGGAGATTGCTTTAACGAACTCCTTATATGAGTTTTCCTCTTGAAAGGCTTTTTACTAATTTATTTACAGTAACCTGGGGAGCTTCATAAATAAACTTAACTTAAAACTTAATCCTAAGCTGCTTTTCTAATCCTATTCCAAAGTGATGGGGAATTCTCTAATAGCTACGTTGTTTACCTCTTAAGAGAATACTAATTCTAAGCAATGTCATCATAATCCAAAGGTAACTAATTAAGCATCTCCTTTAGCTAGACAGCAATCCCAGGAATCTGTTTATGTGATCCAAATTACCAAACCCAGAATACTTCCTAGCTACAATTCAGTTCTCATCTTAAAGTAAACAATAGGTCCATAATAACTCCTTGCTATACACATGGATTGGTTCTAATTGGTTTAGTACAACCAGGCCCTATAAATGTACAAGTTACAAGTGAGTCAATCAATCTTCCTCTAAGCTCATGTATCTATCCTAGCTGCCAAAAGAGATGCTTCCAATAGAATAATAACTCGTTAGCTATATTGATCGGAATCAAGCTTTCATCAAGATAAATAAAAGGAATTCATTGACTCCTTTATAAACTCCAGTAAAACTCTAATTTTAAAGAATGTCAAGAACGAATTAGCTCAAGAACATCTCTAAAAGGTTAAAAGGAAATAGAATCTGTACCTTGCAAACAAATAGAATTAGGTAATTATGAATATACTTCAAAAGGGGCACTCCTATATGAATATTAATTTCTTCCTAGTAATTAGAAAATGAAGAGTCTCTTTTCTTAATCTCGAGTTGTTAGGGATGCTGAAAAACGCCTACACTTTCAATTTTTAGCAAATAAAAATATTGTATAACTAGTGCCAAGGTTTTTGCTATTCTTATTTACTTTTGCCCCGACCCAGACCTTTCCAATATTAGAATGAATATAAACCTATGGGTATGGGATCTCCTTATTAAGCAACCTTTACTCATTTTTTGTACTCTAGCTAAGTTAAAACGGCTACCCACAGCTTGGGCACCTGAGAGGTATGGGAGAACCTGTGCCTAAAGAACTCCCTTTATAAAGTCTAAAAGACAAACAGGGCCTTCTTTTTAGCACGAAATCTTGTGCTTTTCAATTTCTTTCGTTATAAATATATATTAGAAGTGCCCTGATAGAGACACTAAATCTCTTATCACTTATGCCTTATACAGAACACGTAGGTGTCAGCTCTAGGAACCCCCGTAGGATATTAAAATATGAATGTTATCTTTCATAGATATTCCTAATGACGTACTGGTTAGTGAAAAATGTATATTCATTATTTCATTATATTGTGTACTACTTTTTAGTTGAACTGCCAATATGAAAAGAGAGGCTTTCGGGACCCGTGTATTAAAATATTAAAAAACTACGGAAAAGTATTATAAAGCACTTAGAGATTCCCAGATTTCCTTAGAAAAGGGAACGGAGAATAGGAGGAAGGGCACATTTGCAAATACAAAAACAACTCCTATCTAGCTGGGGTTTTTAAAGGAGACTTAACCTACTAAATCGACTTGTAATTCTGCACCCAATATAACGGTGTTAGAATTTCATCTTTATGGCTTTCAAGCTGGATTTCTTTTTTTATAAAACCTACCCCTTCTTTAAATTATAAAATTTATAAGTTAAGTGTATAAATAGAATTCCTAAAAAAAGAGTTTTAACACAACTGCCCTGAGAGAACCAAAGTAAGAAATATACACACGAACCCTAAAACTATGCACAAGACTCTCTGGCGAATGGAAGGGCCTAAATACCTGTAATATTAAAGTAATAGTAAAGCGGAGAATTTACGCACTAGGAGACCCATACCTAAGGATACGCTTTATACGCGCTTAGAAGTCCTCATACTCTTGTTAACTTATCCGGTCAAAGGTTTCGTGATATGGAGTAAAAGCTTTTTGTAAGCCATTCAAGTACGTGTTTCCATATATTAAAAGATACAATAGGAAAATAATATAGATAAGTCAAAACTCAACTAGATTTGTAACCTTACACAAATACTCGAGAAGAAAAGTAAAGGAACTTCTGTCAAATTTTTTTACAATTAAAAAGACTAAGAAAAAGCCTTCTTTAAGTGTGTATTAGAGTTTAACAAGGGTTTCTAACTCGTTTAAAGCTCAAGTTAGGTCCTCTATAATAAGGAAGTCCCTTACTTGCTTCCTAAAGGGGTTCTTTTCCCCAAAATGATATTAAAACAAAACCCTTATTCCTGGGTATGCTAATTCGAGAAATCTGCAATTTCACTTTTGTTTTTGATTCCGCGGTTTTTGGTACAGTTTCAAATAGCTAGAGGGTCCTTTATAAAAAGTTTCTGGAAGGTTTTCGTTGAGCCAGATACTTATTTCTGAGGTTCGCCCTTTATGAATAGTAAATAAGAGTAAATACCGACTCTTGTCCCTGGGAGCCTTTCTTTCTTTGTAATGTAGTGGCCTTGAAGAATTTTTATTCGGCAGTATAATAAAGTCAAAACTAATGCGTAATTGACAAGATCCTGACAAAGAGGGGGACTCCTGAAGGTAGGTTATCGTCAATAAAGGTTATTCTTTTTGTAATGCGATCGGAAATCCATATAAGTTCTGTTTAATATATTACAACTAAACTTTCTACTTTATGCAACTCTTGCTTTTTCTGGTAAAAGTTATTAAATTATACTAGACTAGGATGCTCTGCTAAGCTTTGTCCTCAGGATTCTAGAAATGAGGGATTGCTAAAAACCCTTTTCGAAGATACCCCCTTAGAGTTCTTTCGAAATTAGGAATACATAAATTAAGTATAAGCTCTTACGCTTTTGTTTTAACTCAATTAAGACTACCCTTTTTTCTTAAAGTGTCTTTCGATTAGGGGTCTCTTCAAAAATGACAGTAACTTTATAGGAGCCTAAGGCTTTAAACGCTTCGAACAACTAAAAAAAGCCATTAACATTTCGTTTACTTTTTAAGCTAGGGCGCATAGCGTAATAGGGGGTGCTGTAAAGAGTACTTGCTTTCTATAGAAATTTCCAAAGCAAGCAGACCAGAGATAAATACATTGCTCTCTTAATAAACTTCTTATTCACAAAGTCCTAAACACTTTTAGTTTTATAACCCCCGCCCTATACTCGTCAATAAAAAGGATTTGGCTTAATTTAAGTAGCATCTGACCTCTTTATTGAATAGGTCTGGATAAAGAATTCTTAAACCGCCTTAACTAAGCTGCGCCTCCATTACACGTCTTTCATTAAGAAAAATCCCCGGCTTTTAGAGAATTGAATTGGAAATCCTTTTTCCTTGGCTTGCTACTAAATCAAGAGTAGAACTCCACTAGATAACTTGTAAAAACCTATTAAACTAGCATAGAAGATAGGGACTCCCTTACTAGAACTAGAAAGAAAATCCCGGAAAACTCTTAATGCTGACTTAAACTAACAAGTTAACGACAAGAAAAGCCTTATCTATAATATAGCTAGAATATAGAATAGGGTATAAAAGTCCTTACTTTAAGTAAATATAGTTTACAAAAGATGAAAACGACTAAGAACTTCAAAAGAAGAATACCGAAGTCTAGGAATAGCTCAACGCTCAGTGATCTCTTTAAGGTGTTGCTTTTACCTATTTATCCTTATCTTTCCTATATTTCTTACTTATTTCCTTTTCTGAAACAGTACTTCTTGGGCTTGCTCTTTGTTAACTTCCCTAGCCTAGCAAGTGCCCTTAAAGTCCTCTATCTTGGAAAACTTCTCTTTAATTAGCCCCCTCAAGCAGGTATCTCTATGTTCCATTTATGAATTTGTATTACATGTCTAGTTGAGGCTAACCTATAAGAAAATCCTGAGGAGCTTTAAATCTTGTAAAAAGCAGAGAATGCAAGGGCTCCTTAGCTTATATGAATACTATCTATTTTGGTATTCTGAGACACCTGCAAAAACCCACTTACTTATTCTTTACTTATTATTTTATTACCTTGAAAGCTTCGGATTCTCGAAAAAAGTTAAGTTAGTGCATAATACCCTATTCCAAAATCCCTAATAAGTCAAAAACTCTAACACAAAAATTTCTATCTCGAAACTTAGTATACAAGGACTAGGGTTTACCTCCATAAAGCTGGGAACCTTCCCTTTGCAATACCCAGGGCTTTTAAACTTATAAAATGAGAAGTCTAGAAAAAGAAACCTTTATGAAATTAATCAAACCTTATATACATTACTATACCCTGACTTGTATACACCAGAGACCTCTTAATAAGACTTTCGAAACCGGAAAGAGGGATTACTAAATTACTATGCTTAAAAAATTAGGAACACAACCTGTTCAAGATCCTTCTACCGAAAAGAATACTAATTCTAGGTAGCTAAACCTTATGACAATAAAAAGACTGAAGGTCCTCTCAACATCCATACCATACTCTACTTGACAAGTCAAAATAGACTCGATTCCTGCTAAAAAATCTAAGGGCTTCCTTTATATACAAATAAGTTATAACTCTCTTCTCTGCCAAAATTCTCTAAAATGAAAATAAAGTGTAGGCGAAGAATTTATGTTTTCTTGCAACCTGTTGATATAAAAAACCTAGTAAAGACTTGGACTAAATTCTTTATTTCAAAAGGCTTTTTCGTGACTTAAAAATAGTACAAAACATTTTAAATACTTACTACAAGTGTCTAAGCTCCCCAGTTAAAGAACTCAATTTCCTATCGAGAAGAGTTAAATGACACTAGGATTTTTAACAGGGTATATGGTATGTAGCGTAAGAACCACACGAAAAGATAATAGTATAGGATTTCGTTTGAGCCTAGGCTTCCTTTAGGTGGTAAAATTGACAAATTTTGGAATAGCCTACAAAAAAACAAGGGTAATAAAGCCTATAGAAAAAGAATAACTTAGCAGCGCCCCTTTTGTTATATATTTTATAGCTTAATGCACCGAATCTACCTGCTTTACAACAGTACACTTAAAATCTAGATATAATATCGGAGTCCCCTTAAATTAGTAACCCATTTTTTAAGGATTTTCCTTTTTTTTAAGCAAAGCTATAAGTTGTGTGAAAGTTCTTAGATTTATTACAAGGAAGCTGGTTTACATCTAGATCGGTAAGACCCCTGCTTTTGTAACATATAACTTTTTTTGAGGGCTTCTAGATAGTTTATTAACGCAAGGACAACACTTTCGTTGGAATTTTTAAGGAATTTGAAAACTCTTATACCTGATTAAGTAAGGGTTTTTACTCTACTATTTCTAAATAGCGCTTAAGAAACTAATTTCATAAAGCGAAGCACCAGCTTGCCTTAAGGAAGCCTTTTGAAGTTTGGCATATCTTAAGGAAAATCCCAAGCTTCGTTTATAGATATTAGGAGAGAGCCATCAACCGGGATGCTGTAGGTTCAACCCAGTCAAAACAAGGAAGTACGCTATTATACTTTTCTTTGTTACAATCCAATTACTCACTTTAAACACCTAACAAGTTATAAAATGAAAGCATGGACCTTGAAGCATCAAAGGAGGTTTGTGCCTTTTTAAACGTAGGGAGCTTAAAATATCTTTCATAAAGCCCTTGCCCTTATATAGCTCTTCTCCGAGTTAGGATAAAAGCTCAGTATAAGGTCTCTTAACAAAGGGTATATAAAATAAGTCTAGATCACTAAAGCCAAACTCCAGCAAAAATTTTTAGGCAGAGAGTGTACAGGTTTTCTTCTATGTGGAAGCTCTTTAAGTAAAAAAACTTAAATCATTCTTTTGACTTTTAAACCCTTATATATCATAAGGCCCCCTTATGGAGCCCTCTTAGTATCTGGGAACATGTTCGATACAGGTAATTCTATAGAGCCGACTAGTATACCTGCTAAGGCTTTACTGCATTTGAGAACTAAAATTTTTTCACTATACCCTTTGGAAAAGTTTCCTAAGTTAGGCCCCTTTTTTGATACTACAAGAACTGTGCTTCAACCTTTTGCCTTAACTCCAATACCTTATTCTCACGTTATTAAGAGCGCGAAATTCCTTGAATTTTTATTGACTACTTTTTAGGTATATACCTCATCTTAGTAAACCCTGTGGGATTCCCTTTATAAAGAAGGCGGGTTAGACACTTTCTTAGCTGATGGATGATTCCGGTTGTTTCTTATTAAGAGCTGCCCCAAAAGCAGGGGTACCCCACTTGTTACATTTCTTTACAAATTTGAGAGGAGCTGTATCCCCTTTCATTTCAGTAGAAAACGTAGAGCATCCTTGAATATGTCACCGGAAAATGGTCCGAGTTTTTATGGGATGACTAGAACTTAATGTGCTAAAAAGTCTTGCTGCCTGAAGGAAAACAATCCCTATCAGTTAAGAAAACATCCATATAGGGCTTCCTCTGTTGGAGCCGAGGGGCAAGTTTAATAAAAGGCATGCATTGATAAATAAACTAAAAGGAGAGTAGCTTCAGCAATAGAGAAAGGGTTTATTAACGAAACTTCTTTGTACTTATATTTTCAACTTTAGTTTTATCAAATACGTTGCCTAGGAATTTTATAGTATCTAGTTCTATAGCGGCAGCTGCAAAGGGTACTAAATTCTGTTTCAAATATAAAATTTGACTTTTGATCAGCTTCCTTACATACAATAGAGAATATATCGAAAGTAAAGTCAAAAGAGGCTTTAAAAGTATCCTTTTTACTGAGAATTCCTGGGATGTCACAAAATTCATCGATCGAGCATGTATAAAAGCGCGGGCAGCCCCTTTATTAACTTATTAAACGGGGGTGTGCTGACTTAGTAAGAATAAAAAGCTTTTTGCTACTCCGATGGGGCGCCACCAAGTACAATAGGGTAAAGAAGCAAAAACTTTGACAAGAGATAGTTGTTTGGTATATTAAAAGCCAGTGTTTGTATTTTTTTATATAAGACTTCTGATAATAATTTACAAAGGTACCTCGATTTTTACTAAAAAAATTCCAAGAGCCCGCCCTATACTATAATTATGTACTAAAAGTGGAGTTCGTCTCTAACACGTAGGATTACCCCAAGCTGTTTCCTAACCTCTTCCGTATGTATAAAAAGCCTTTATAGGTTTCCTTTTAAAGGGTTTTGTTCGCCGTCTTAATTAGATTTATACCGACATTCTCTACACGGGACTCTTTACTATTTCTGTATTAAAGGAACCTCTACCTCTAATTAGCTCCAAAAAGGGGCGCTTTGCTAGTATAAGATTACAAGGATAACCAAGTGACCAACAAAGCATTTAGTTAAAGAAGCCTCTGGTGAATCCTTAAAGATATATACTACTTAAACTTTAGTATTTCTAAGAGATCTTTCCTTTTTTATTACCAGAGATTTGAGAGTTTTCCAATTTCTTTAAACGACTCTATCTAATGGAACCCTAAGAATAGAAACCTTCCAAAATACTTACAAGGGAATACATAAAGAAGAATAGAGCAATCCTAGTAAAACTACCTACAAATAAATTAAGAACGGGAGCCCTCTTTACTGCAATTGGAAGCAAAAAGCACAACAACAAGCTAAAGCTTGCCTTTACTAGGAATAGTTTTAATGAGGATACTCGGGTATCTTACTCTGTATTTAGGATTACTAGACTTCAACTTGAAAGAAGAGGCCATATCTGCTCTGCGGCGATTTCAATTTTAATATACTAAAGAAACTTTGCTGTTTGCTCAACTCTAGATATTGCTATAATATAAGTAAGAGTACGCACAAATTTGAGTCTCCTACGTATGGGCTCCTTTTTTTATCTTCAGGCATCAGAAAACCCTTCTTTTAATTGCAATAGTTATGGGTTTTGAGTTCTTAAGTGAAAACTTTTGGGGGTATTACTTTGAAGTCAGGTAAAAACTTTATACATTAAGAGCGAGACCCGAGATCCCACAATTTGAAATAAACAAAGCGCTGGAAGTATGTTCCAGCATAACTTAAAATTCTAATCCTGTTTTGCTGTTTGAACAACTTTAAGATAGACGGAAAGGTTGTTGCAGTGCAGGTATTTCTCTTTAAGAAATGTCTGACTCGAATCTCCCGAAAGGGTTTTTTGCAGTAGTAAGGTATCTAGAATAGCTAATGCCAAAGTCCTCTTTTTTCACTTACCAGGATTTCTCATTCTCATATTAAAGAGGAGTATAATAAGATATGAGAACGTTTCCAATTATCTAATTCCTTTTTGACTTTACATGTTATACTCGTCAAAAGTTGCTTGTGATGTAAAAATTACCAAATGAAGCTTTATTTTGTTAGTCCGTAAATAGGACCCGACTCGGTAAAACTTTGTCAGCATAAGATCTTCTCTGAATTTTGAGTCTTTTTAACTACCAACAGCGACCGAAAACCCAAGAAGAAGAATTAACAGCCTACCTATGCTAGGGGCACGTGTTTCGAACCCTTGACATACTTGCAAATTAATGAGCGCTTTAGTTCCTCTGTTCAGGAGGGGTCTTCTAAAGCATGTAATATTCCTAGCTAGAGACAAAAGAATTTATACCTAAGTGATTTGACTCCTTCGAAAAGAACCCGAAGATTTTCTTTGCAATATATGTAATTATATAGACGAGATCTCCCCAGCACTTTAAATGCTATTCATTTTAAAGCATTCCTTATGCCTTATGAGTAATAGCTAGTTGTCGAGGAGTACTTGTTCCTTGTCTATGTCTATTTGTTAAGGAGGGCTGGCTTAATCCCCCGGGGTATTCCTAAAATGAAAAGTCGGGGCTAAGTTAAATTGGGACATAGAATGTTTTCGATAAAGTGTAGTCATAGAGACCTCTTCTTTTACTCCCTCCAGGAGGACCCCCATTAATTAAATTAAAGACATTCAGGTTACTTTTACAAATGCAAGGCAGATACTTTTTCTTGTCTCATAACAAACTCTCTTTAAAACAACCTACACTGCAATCCAGAATAGTATAACAAATAGGGGTCCGTAAATCCCGTTTACACAAAGTCTAACTAATTGCTATTAGGGTTTCAAGTACTTTGCTCTGAACCAGTCCGGGGTGTATATCTCAAGCAAAAAGAACTTAAATTAAAAGGTGAGACAATACAGCGAGATTTAAATGCCAAAGACTTTTTGCGTTTATCCCATCCAAAAAGGTAGGCTAATAAATCCCAAAAATCCGGTAGGTTAACCCCTTGTTTCTCAGTTAAGCACTCTAATGACTTGCTAAACAAATAAAAAGACAAAGCTCTTCCTGCGCTTAGTAGCTAAAGTCTTGTATAGAATATAAATAAAGCGGACTCCTAGTTTTCGGCAATAAGAAATAACCAATGAGGAACCCTATTTCTCACCGGTAATCGAAGGGTAAAGCTGGCATACAGTAGCAAACTCCCTTGACTTTTGGTTAAAAAAACCTAGCCCTACGTTTATTTTATAATGGATTAATCCCCCTCTTATCTGTCGAGGAGTCTACGTAATTCCCACCAAAAGTGAATTCCGACTTACACAGCACAGGAATCCGTAATTTAGAGGAAACCCCTTTGGTATAAATCTACTTTTGGATAAAAAGAAACACAACAAAAATAGGGAGCCTTTAACGCCCAGAGCATTCCTCCAGAACGGACTACAACTCCCAGCGTATTCGCTTTTTAGTAGGTGGGGTGCTCCATAAATTATGACTGTTAAAAGACCTTGAGCTCAAGGACTGCTTGAGATTCCTAATTTTAGAAGTCTTACTTTCAAAAACTCGTAGGAGTTTAAGGGTAGAGATTAAAATCTTGGAAAGTAGTTTTACTGGAGTTTTGCTTTTGAAAGCAGAAAGATTTAAAGGGTATAGAAATTCTTATGTGTCTTATTTCGACTGGAAGCTTGACCTATTTCTATAGTTCAATTTTTGCGCCTACCTTAACTCTAATTGGATAGAAAAGGAAGAAGTTTTTAACCCCAAAATTGTTAAAAGGCTCTTAATTGCCTATTTTTATCTTAGTATAGTAGACCACACTGCATTTCTCAAAAGCACAAGTACCAGCTTTTTTACAGTTCTTGTTAGGGCGTGTCTATTTCAAAGGTTCGATCCAGGCCTGAGATTCCGAATTAGGGTAGAATCCTAGTAATGGTACTAAACAAGTTAAAGCCTTTTGGTATGCCTCTATATAAGCAATTATTAGATTTTGCTTCTAGGATTTATAAATCAATGGATGGATAACCCTAATTTAAAATTAAAGGCTCTTTGTATAGGTTGGTTTAAGTCATTTTTTTATAGAATAAAGTAATAAGAGGCCCTTTTTTTATTAACTTAAAAAGCTAAATCTAAAGATGAGAAGTAAATCCCCGGCTACCCTTAAAAGAAAACTGAGACTCTCATCTATTAACACCTCATCTAAAACTTGTATATATATATATTCTCTCTTTTAAGTTCATCCTTTTTAAGACTGAAAATGAAAAGAAGGGGTCCAGATTGGGGAGGGGCATCTAACATCTTTTTAGCTTTTTAAGGGTTTTTCTTCCAAGGTTCAAGTCCTGTGGGAAGCCTTTATTTTCGGACTACAGGGGCGCCCTAACTGGACTGGATAAAAAGGCATTCTACTTAGAACAGGAGTTAACTCTGAAAGTTGCTGTTTATTCTGTTGTAATAAGAAAGAACGAGAACTTCTGCGGGGAGGCTTTCCTTTTTTTATTAGTACTGCAGTTATTAATAAGATAAGGAAACTTTACTCTTTTATTCAAACGCTAAGAAGCGGATTACTATAGACGTTTAAGAGGCCTTTCCTGTTGCCCTGTTAACAAGCCTTAAAAAGAACAATAAGAGCCTTGTGTCAATAAAAGTATATAGGTTTTTGTTGTAGTCTCAATACCTCGATCTTCATAAAAAGTTAAGCTAATATGCCAAACCCTTCTTAGGAGTCCTTGAGAAGAAATCCACTTATAAAAAGTTGATCCAGAAAATGTTTAGATTCTGATCAGCCTAGTTTAGTTTTGAAATTCCAGCAAATCAACACTTCAGTATTAAAAAATAGGGTTTGATCTTCAAAATCTGTTGTATAGATATGGGTTTCGGGTGGTAATACTAAGTCTAGCTAGCGGTTCCCTTATGTTTTGTATATTTGAATTTCTGATTTTAGGGATTTTCATTTTGGGATTAGAACTCTTTTAGGAGAAAGATTTTCATTTCAATTTCAGGGAAAAGATAAGTGTACAGTATTTCAATGAGTTTCGTACTCGTAAATTCCTAACCGGAACAAGAGAAATATGAAATTTAAGGTGTACCTTACTCTCGGATTTAGGGCTTTAGAAAAAGAACAAGTCTAGGGGTTGGTGTACAAAGCGACTGCAAGCTTCTAAAAGCCAAAGAAGAACCTAGAGAAAACATCTCTTTTTGTTAAGCCTTTACCCTTTGCTTAGTTAGATTTAGATCTGCAACCGAATTCCTTTTGACTTATTAACTGATCAGAAAGATAAGAAAGCAGCCTTTGCTTTAGAATTCTCTTATCACTTTAGGGGAATTGGAATTTCTTACCTTTTCAAACCCTGGATTAAAAACATTGTCATAAAGACTGTTGATTTTAGAATAGAAAGGCGAAAAAAGCAATGCTAATGAGAAATAGAATCTCAAGTTCTTATCTATAGGGGAATATCTGTAAACTAAAGTTTACCTGCCTTTTACGTTACGGAGGGCCCCTATCGCGTGCGATTTCCTATTTTATTATTCACTTTCTGAAACGATTTTACTAACTTGAAAGCCTTACCTTGCAATATCCAAGGGAAACTCCCAACCTTTCTAGAGCTTCCTAATAAAACGGACCTCAAAAACTTTAGCTCAAAGGAGCTTCCTTGTAGATACCTAATGGGACTTCTTGTAGTTTGTACTTATTATACATTTGTTATTTGTATGTATTAAGAATAGGTTAGCATCGGCATATAGGGTAAGGTATATTCCTCCTGCCTTATTTGTTACTTATAGAAGAAACCTTATATCATTCACCACACCTTATCAAGAGTTTGAGAACAAAAGAATATGGAAATGGATCTATCA
Organism: Pelargonium tetragonum; assembly: GCA_036897445.1. Lineage (NCBI taxonomy): Eukaryota > Viridiplantae > Streptophyta > Magnoliopsida > Geraniales > Geraniaceae > Pelargonium > Pelargonium tetragonum. The sequence goes on along the minus strand of JAYMTL010000176.1, from coordinate 3,068 downwards.
GGAATACTTTGCCCTGTGTCAGAGCCCAGTTAGTTAATGAGCTGCGTGGAAGCCCGTGGTGTCTAGAATCCGCTCTATATTCTATATAAAATATACCCTAATTACTTTCTTGAATCACATCCCTGTCTGGTTTGTTCTAATTTATGAAAGGTTAAAACGAGCGATTAGCAACGCGCAGCTAATACAAAAGTCCAAGGCCTCTCCTCCTTCGTTCATGGATTTGTGTTTAGTATTTAGTTTTAAAAGGGGGTGTTAATATTAGGCCAACCTGTTGAGCCCTTACTTTCGTTGTCTATAGATAAGGAAGCCTAGCCCGAATCCTTTACTTAGGAGGGCCTTCTGCCTGGTTATGAAAACACTTAGAATAAAAAGAAAGAATGATGTCTAAAACCCCCGCAGAGCTTGAAAGTACAGGAAGACTCTTGTGATTGAATGGCGCTAAGCCTTCCCTCCCTACTACGAGAACTCCAACACTACTCCCAGGAATATAAGGCTCTATCCTCTATACTATACTACAAAGATAACAATAAAAAATAGACCTTAACAATTAATAGAACAAGTAATACACTAAAAGACTAACTACTACAAAACAAAGAAGTAGTTAGGTGTGCCTATAAAAAAGTAAGTATGCATATTCCTTAGACTTTTATATTATAAGATTAATTAAATTAATTATAATTATACACATACGCGCGAGGCAAAAAAGGGAAAAAATTTTTATATTATATAAAGAAATGAATTATCCGTTACTCTTATCTAGAAGTAAGTTACTAAGGGAAATCCTATATCAGGGGGTCCTGTATTAATGGTTTTGCAAGCAAGTTAAATGGGGTTTAAGAGTAGGATAGGTGTAAATTTGGGTCTAGTTCTGAGTATCTTTAAAAGAAGTCTAGCTCATAAGTTAGGTATGCAGAAGAATCCCCGGTTAAGATTCCGAAGAAAGAAGCAGCCCAAACAAGTCTAGTAACTTCCTGTACTTTTTGATATCAAAAAGGGATTCTCTTTAGGATAAACTCCTATTAGGAAGACATTTTTTTGCAGTACTTAAAGCTCCCTTTACATGCCGGTTTTAGAACTGAAAACGAACCCTAAAAGTCTAAAAAAGAATGAAAGGCGTCTTATAGAGCAGCTCGGAAAAGCAAAAAGAATAAGGTCTTTTAGATATAGGATATAGGAGTTCCGCCCTTGTAGCAGGGTAAAATACTAAACCTAGCGGGATTCCCCTAAAATAAAAAGGCTTGCGTAAGCAGTAAAGATTCCATAATAAGCCCTTTCAAGAGCTTTAGTACACCGAGATCTTTAGAAAGCTTCAAAACTGAGTTGATATGAGAAATTCCTTTTCTACTTTTTAAGGTATACCTTTTTATGAGCTTTTCCGCTACGCTTGGGCCGCCGAGTCCTTTATATAGGCAGTTCCGGTATTTTTTATTTATGTCTTACTGATGGTACTCATGCGAGATAGAAATCCTATATAACTTGAGAAGACTTACTCTTGCATAAACACTTGTTTATACGCTTGGGTTAAGGGTGTGCCCTATACGCGTTCATTAAAATTTAAGATAGAGTTAACCTAAATTGAGAACTGCTTGACTTTTTAAGTTTGCCTACGAGGGGGTAACTTACACTAGAGACACACAAATTTCTTAATTCTTCTTTCTTTTTATTACTTCCATAAATTAGGTTCTGTTAAGGTTTTTCCTTCTTATTAGTGCTATTTTGACAGTGTATTATGTACTCCTCTAAAACTTTGTTAGCTGAGAAAAACCTTGAACCATACTAAACTCTTCAATTTGTCTGAAAGCTTGTTAAGATATAGCCTAAAACCTAGACTTAAGAGCCCCCTATATCTTCCTACTTACCTTCTCATCTTTCTATTTCCCTAAGCACCCTTCCTTGTAGCTAGTTCAGTAATAAAAAAGATACTATAACGAGTATGTATTCCCCCAAAAACAAAAAAAGGAATAAACAACAAAGGCTTTTTTTACTAAGCAGGTCTTTTACCCCTTTACTACCCATAATACTACTAATTTCTACATAAAAAAGTAAGGACTTTAACGGCTAAAGGGAGTCTCCCCGGTTAACCCCGTGTAAAAAATTAAGGTAGAACTCAAATCTAGGAAAACCTCGTAGGAAATGACTTATCAACCCCTGTTTTACGAATAAAAGATTACGAATCTAAGGAGTTTGAGATCTCTATAAAGCTAAATTGGTTGAAACTCTCTTTAACAGACAGGCCTGTCAAATTCCCAGCATTACTTTAAACTAAGGAAATCCCAGAAATTCCTTGTTTTCAAATTACTGTATGAGGTATAGGCTTCCTTGACTTAAGAAACCCAATAAATGCAAAAAAAGCGTAGAAGAGAGAATCCTTTTAGAAATTTGAGGAATCTAAGGACATATACAGTATAATAGGCAAACTCCTTTTGTTTACTAGAACTTACTAAGCCTTGAGTTTAGCTTCAAAAAAAAGAGCATAGGAACCCCCCTTAAAATTCTTATGCGCAGGCATTCAAGATTCTTTTCCGGATTAGTACCCGTTTAGACTTGAAAACTTTTTATACTGAGGAGCCCTCGAATCTATCTCCATTTAGTCAAACCTGTACTTCCAAAAAAACTTGTTAAGTGCTTCCCTGGGTTTGACTTTATTTACTAGATTTATAGCAGGGTTTTGGGTAACTTTTCAACTTAAGAAAAGTTTCCCCCAGCGCATTTTAAGATAAGAAGGACTTCCTGCTTTATAACTTATTGCCAAGCCCTTTGGCTTGTTGATAGAAATCCCTTTAGTTAATTCTCAGTTTGACTGGAAGAGGGTGAACCTCCAAAAATCCGGGAGGAATCATTGTCTACTTTAATTACCTTCTGTAAACTTCTAAATCCAAACTGGTCAATTTCGGACATTTCCTTAGGGATTGTACTCATTAGGACTAAACCAAACTATATAAAAAACCCAACCTCTTGTCTTTGTTAGCTAGCCAAGTACTCTGTATTAGCAGTCGAAGGAAGGAGAATTAACACAATTCTTTATAACCAACTCTGTAAGACAGTAACTCACTCTTTAGTTTGGTAAA